>OZ026619.1:21238618-21471118 GCA_964020975.1 Hermodice carunculata | reverse complement strand
AAAATTTTAGTAAAGCTGTGGTAAATATTTTTGAGATATCATTGTAACATTGTCAGGGTTGACGCCTCTCAGACAGCCGTCAAATAAATACATTTAAAGTCTCATAAAAAGTTTAAAAATAATCACAGGAAACTGGTTTTACACAGGTACCCGATTCATCATTAGGTACATCTCTGATAAAAATTTGGCAAAGCTGCAGTCAATATTTCATGAGATATCGTGGTAATGTCATCAGGGTTGACGCCACTCAGAAGGTCTTCAAATCAATGCAGTAAAAGTTTCATAAAAAGGTAAAAAATAATCAGATGAAGCTGCTTTTACTTAGGAACCTGGTCCATCACAAGATGCATCTCTGATAAAAATTTAGTAAAGCTGTGGTCACTATTTTTTGAGATATTTCTGTAATGTCATCAGGGTTGATGCCACTCAGACGTCCTGCAAATAAATACATTAAAAGATTCATAAAAAGTTTTCAAATAATCAAAGTAAGCTGGTTTTCAACGCGAATTTGGTCCATCATAAGGTCCTTCTGTGAATAAAATTCGCACAGCTATGGTGAATACTTTTTGAGATATCGTGGTAATATTGAGAAGACGGTTGATACAGCGGACGACAATACCCTCCGGCACTTTATGTGGCAAACAGTCAAACATACAGTATGCCAATGGTACTTTTTATATGCATGTATATTCAGATTTTTTTTGGGCAGTTGCACGCAATACACAGGGAAGTAATGTAATAAATGTCCTCGTTGTATTGCCTTCTTCAAAAATACAAAACAACTCACACATAAAAGTATCCCGCGGAATTATGGGTCACATTCCTGAAAATGATCACAAGTTACACTTTAAAAATGATAATTATCAAGTAATATATTGAAAATTTTAGAACTTACTTGCAGAAGGCTGCAAGAAGAGCCATAAGCAAGTCATTGTAAAATATAGATAAGATAACCAGTGCAAAGTACAAAGTCTGGGATTGAACGAGAACCAACGAGTAAGAACATTGTCTGCTGGAGCTTGCCTCAGTGCCACATGATGACATTCAAATGGCTACCGAAATTGAAGGCGTTTTTTTAACGGGAATATGGTGGAAATATGATGGAATGGCGGATTCGTGGTGGACAATCCGGGAAAATGGCGTATTTAGGGCGGAAATTGGGTGGACAATGGCGTAAAATTGACGGACGTTTCTTACACCATGGTGGGATTATGGTGGCCATGTGGCAACGGTGGGCAAAAAAGGGCGGGATTTGGGCGGTCATGATGGGAATTTCATGGATCAATCCGGGAACAGGGCGGATTGTTGTACAATAACCAAAGTTCCAAGGTGGGAACTTGACGGCATCTGCTTCTTTCCTCACACAAAATGCCGGGAGTATGACGGCTTGTTCTTTAACTATAAGGAACATTTGCAGGCAGTTGTAAAAATGTCTAACTCTATGATGGAAATTTACTGGCACAACATTTTTGGTCAAACACATTGGCGGAAATATGGTGGCACATGTAGAGATGTCAAGAGTCCAAACGCGGATCTTTACTGGCATAACATTTTTGGTCAAACACAATGGTGGAAATATGGTGGCTTTTTTTGCGACTGAGAAAAAAGTTTGCTTCTATATGCCAAATTCCCAAGTCCTATAGCGGGAATTTACCAGCATTGCATTTTTGGTCAAAGGCAGTGGCGGAAATATGGCGGTTTGTGAACCTAAAATTGGTGGCACCTCAGAAAATTTCCTAAGTCCTATGGTGGAAATTTACTGGTATCATGTTTTTGGTCAAACACCATGGCGGTTATATGGCGGCTTTTTTGAGTGAAGAAAGTTTGTTCAAACACAGTGGCAGAAATATGACAGCCGTTTTATGAATTAAGATTTGGCAATGTACATTGTCAAAATATTATATACAATGGCAAAAATCCAAAATCATGCTATTTTTTTGTCCACATAATGACAGAAATATGGCAGTGGCACAATCTTGGTGACCCCCCTCCCCCCCCCCCCAAAAAAAATATAGCAAAGTCTTGGAGCAGTAATGTAATGACCATTGGAACAAACCTGGTAGACAACCACCCAAGGTACATCCCCACCAAGTTTGAAGTTAATCTGGATGACGGTTTTGGAGAAGAAGTCGAAAATGTGAATTAGCATTAGAATGCTCATTGACTTCCATAGTAATCAATAGGACAGCTGCATTGACCGATAAGTACCCGAATTGAAAAAATCGTTAAAAATCAGGAATCCGCGGCATTCCCACATAGTGAACAACTTTGTTTGACCCTTCTACAAGGAACATATCCACCACGTTTCAGCTTAAACTGAGCGACGGTTCTGGAGAAGAAGTCGAAAATAGCTATAACACACAAAAATTCATAAAAAATTAGAAAAAAATTGCAGTGCCACCTGTTGAACAAATTAAGAACTAGGTGTCCCAGGGAGTATTTCTGTGTGATATCAAAGTAATTGGGTGAGCGGTTTGAGAGAAGAAGATTTTTTAAGATTTGCCCAAAAATGAACAAAAAAAATCATTTAAAATCCAAAAATCACTGGAGCATGACCATTTGAACAAACTTGGTAGACACCTACCCAAGGCACATCCCCACCAAGTTTGAAGTGGATCTGGCTGACGGTTTCGGAGAAGAAGTCGAAAATGTGAATTGTGGGACGGAAGACGGACGACGGACGGAGGACCATAAGATAAGCTCAGCTAGACTGACAAGTCAGCTGAGCTAAAAAATTAGCACCAAAAAAAAAAAAAAAGAGGCACCACCTGGTAAACAAATTAAGAAGTAAAGAGTCCCTAGGAGTGTACCTGTGTGATATCAAAGTAATTGGGTGAGCGGTTTCAGAGATTTTTTTAGGATTTGTCCCCAAAAGAACCGAAAAAAAATCATAAAAAATTCAAAAATCACTGTAACATGACCACTTGAACAATCTTTCTAGAGACCCACCAAACGTACATCCCTGCCAAGTTTGAAGTCAATCTGGCTGACGGTTTTGGAGAAGTGGAAAATGTGAATTGTGGACGGACAGACGACGGATGACTGACCATCCTCAATAAACTAGGCTGACTGATAAATCAGCTGAGCTAGTAATCAAAATCTAAACTGGAAGCACATGAGTTATCATTCTCACATTTTTTTTATACAAAGATGTTAATTTTCAGTCATTTATTTGCACAATTAACAAATAAATTAAACTTAAAAGTTACCAAATAATAAATCTATTAATAATTACATATAATATATGTATAAAATACATAAATGAACAAATTGCATTGTAACTATAATAGTGCATGATTTCAAATATACTTATTTTTGCCTTTAAAAACACACACACAAACTTACACTTTTGACATTTTGTTTATTTATGTACTACCCTCCCCTGTTTAAAATTTTAAGTAACAGAGTTCTGAAAGCTTGGAGAGGAAGTTTCAACCTCAACCAAAGCTTGAAGAAATTACACAAAGAAGAATGTGACAAAGAAAATTTTTGTTATGGCATTTTGAAGGGGAAGGGGGGGGGGGGCAGAGACACACATCGACTGAATCAACAACTCCAGCAGCTGCAAGTGACGCTGCTCATGCAGACTGCTTATGTAACGCTCTGTGTACATGACCTAGTTTGCACTGGGGTCTGACCTGAGGCACACACAACGGGTCACAGTTTCTGTCTTGCCACTTGCACGTGTGGAGGTACCTACACTGCACACACGGCTTCAAATAGTAGTTCTATGTTTAAATATGAGGCTAAGTTGCTGAACCGTTCCGTCAGAAACTTGGTACTCAAATCCAACCATGAAAGTCCAGCTTTTATTTCACCAGCAAAGTACAGGTTTGTTGTTGTATATCTATAGTTACTCCCCACATCGAAAACTTGCATTGTTCAGAGTTGTTTATCGATCAGCTGTTCTTACTGGGGTTTCCTAAAACAACCGTTTATCGCCCACTAGCGTATACACACTGTGCAACATACTGTAAAACAACAGAGTATACGTTCAACTAACCTGGCGAATTCTAGTCTATTCTGTAAACATATGCCTTCCATTAAAACAACAGCAAGGATGAGCAATGGATCCAGAGCACTCAGGTATTAACAACTGATCAACAGAAAACTGTGTGAACCATGCAAGTTTTGATGATGTATCACGTGATCCTGTATTCCGCACGGCGCATGTCATAGCGCACTGACTCGTGTGTTTATATTTATCTATTTACTGAAAATTGTTATTTCATCTTCTTAAAATGTTATCATAAACATGCAGGATAATTATAAAAACATATTTGATTTTTTAATTGATAATGTGAAGATTTTTAAGTGCAAGTAAGACTGCTCGGTAGCGAATTGGTGCAAGACTTCTGCTACTTCCGTTTGGCGCCATTTTTAACTGCTGTCTGTGAACGACTGAATGACAGCTGACCTGCAGACGGGAGTTTTCATCGATTAATTGGGTATGGATTCTATTGAACTGTTAAAATATAGAAGAGAAGATCACAAGATGAATGCAGAATGGGTTGTAGTATTTTATGATGGTGATAGTCCATCATCACGCAAGCAGTATCCACAGTGAAGCCTGTGAATCCAACTGATCATGTTTTGTTGAAACTTGGAACCGGCTGTCAAGTGGCCAGCCAAGGTGGCGGACCAAGTCCCAGATGAGGTGGGTAACTGCAAGGGTTTGCATATTGCCGTCTGAGGGATAATACTAATAGAAGTACAGAAAAACGGTAAAACTTTTCACAGCGTTAACTATGTTAATTCTTCTACTTGTGCATCTTGTAGTTGTACATTATTTTTTCGGAGTGACTATTTTCACCGTACGGTGAGAATAGTGTTTTGTCTATTTTCACCGTACGGTGATGATAGAGTTTGGTCAAAATCATCGTATGGTGAGAATAGGGGCTGCTCTATTCCTAACGTACGGCGATGAAAAGAAGTCAACCAGGGAAGAATATTTTGGAAAAGCATTGTGTCATGATATTGCACACAAAGAGAATTGGAACAAACGTTTGCTGAAATAATAAAAAGGCCTAACATCCCAGTTTGAGCATGGTTTATGAGATCTGTTGAGGTGTTATTTCAGCTTTTATTATCTAATAGTTTTTAAAGAGCCAACACTGTATTTTTTATGTGAAAAGGCAAAAATCTAAATAACAAGACAAGGTAGGAACTTTTTTTAATATTGTCACGGATGGAAGTTACGGAACTTAAGGGTAACTTATAGATGCTTTACAGTAAACCCTCCGTAAGTGGGCACTTTGCTTTGGTCCAGTTTCCTATTGACTGTACTATAAAACTAGCTATCCCCCTAAAGAAAGCATTTCTCCAATCTTAATTTTCCTCAGTTCTATGTGACAAGCCATAACCATAAATTTGGGAAAAGGCTCTTAATTTTAATTTCCAGATGGTGAAAATAGAGCCGCCTCTATCCTCACCGTGAAAATATACCAAGCTGTACCATCATCCCCATGCGGTGAAAATAGACCAAACCCTATCCTCACCGTACGGTGAAAATAGACAAAAATCTATCCTAACCGTACGGTGAAAATAGACCAAACCCCTTCCAAACGCTATTCTCACCGCACGGTGAAAATAGACCAAACGCTATTCTCACCGTACGGTGAAAATAGACAAAAGTCTATCCTCACCGTACGGTGAAAATAGACAAAACTCCTTCCAAAAGCTATTCTCACCGCACGGTGAAAATAGACCAAATGCTATTCTCACCGTACGGTGAAAATAGCATCGTCCTTATTTTTTTGTTTGTTTGTTTGTTTGTTTGTTTTTTTTTTAAATTTACTGACCCTATATGGCTACAATTCAATTGAAGTATCACTACTGCCCAACTGGAAATCTCTGTAGTAAAATTTAGATGCCCTAGAGCATTTTTTCAACTTCTTCGCATGAGAAACATTTATTTTGCTACAATGCTCCAGTTGGACAGCCCTACATGAGTATACATGTACAGCTCCTATCTCATCATTACAAATAGAGTGAGGAAAATATTGCATGGACCGACCTGTGAAAATATAATCTGGCCGCATGGAATACGAAAAATCTGGGGACTGGCCGAACAAAAAACTCACCCCCCCCCCCATATCAAACGGTCCCTCCTTATCTGATAAAATTTACATTTAAATTATGTTGATTAGATTATATGTCAGAATATTGACCAAAAATGTAAATTAGTTTCCTTAAATCAAAAAGGGAATCCAGCTGACTGGTATGCAATTTTTTTGAAAAGAGATCTTGTAGTTGCAGCTATAAGTTAGTGTGTGGAGAACTTGCCCAGTTAAAAAAGTTCTACTTCTTTCTTCTCTCTCTCTCTCTCTCTCTCTCTCTGTCTCTTCACTATTTCTGCTCTTCTCCCTCTGCCTTAATTTTTTCTTTCTGCAGGGATGAAAGCTTGTTTTCAATTTTTTTTTTTTTTTTTTTTTTTTTTTTTATTCATTTTTTTTCCAAGACAAAGAAAAAATAATATCATTTTTGCCCAGAAAGCCTTATTCACGTAAATAATGAAGAGGTGGGCTATGGTTTCATTTTTTTTGTTCAGCAAAGTCACTTTTATTCCTGTTTCTGTTCCTCTCATTTTTCATGAGAACTTCATGCAAATTAATGGCCAATTTGTTTTGTGGTGAGTTGTTAAGAGCATTTTTTTTATAAATTGTTTATTTTGTAGTCTTCTCCACCATTTATTTTTTTCTGACATGGCATTTGGGCCAGTACATTTTCATGTTTTGCTTCCCCCAAACTTCATTTTAACGGTTCAGTTAATGTAAGCTTTGTTAATCAGTTAAATAATTTGTCTGCCATTTGAGCCTACATAATCACAAAGTTAACTGGTTCTCATAATTTTTTAGGAGGACCAGTTAACTTTGAGATTATGTGGGCCCAAATGGTCCAGACATGATCACAAAACAGTCTTTGCAGTTTACGTTGGTATTGAATAGTGCACAGCAAGTTTTAATTAGTAATGGTTGAAAAATTTTCAGTGGCATACATACATAGTACATATTGCCATATGTAGTTAGCTGTGTATTTTGTCTGGATCTGCAGGTTGTCCTACATGTAAATCAAGGGCAGCCCATTCCAGCTGAACTAAAGCTGCTTGCTATCATCATGCCATAAGAGTGCTGCTGAAAACATTGAGGAGACTGAGAAATTCCAGACCATCGGTCATTGTGGTAAAGTTACTGGGAGGACTGCTCCAGCCACACAAGTATGGCATTAAAGGCGACAGCAAAGGATTTTAAAAAAATGGGATTGAGACAATAGGCTGTGTGTGAAACACCTGAAGGTGAGATATGAACATAATTCCTTTCTGGCAAAATTTCAGTTATATGTACATGTATGCACAATTTTGTGGCAATATGTCATCAAATTTTACTTGAAAACCATAAACTACATGTACCTGATACTGAAAATAATTATTTGCTGGGTGTTTAATTAGAAAATCAATGAAACTTAGCAAAATGGATGATTGGTTTGCAAACATGAAATTTGAAGTGAAATTCCATGATAAGTCTTCTTGTCAGTGGGAGACATGAAGTTTTTACCTTTTTTTGTCCCTCCCTCTAGCAATGTCATTTCTCCTGATATTGTAGACATAAATTGAGGTAAACTGAAGCACTTTATTGGAATAATAATGTCATGAAGATAAGATTAAGACCAAGGGTTGAACATTTGTATCCTGTGTTACTTAAGGAAAGTACATGTAAGTAGTTCTCACAAAGATGTTTTTCAATATATATCCTTGATGATAAGACCATTTTAATTGAAAAATGGGTCCAATGAAGTAATGTCTAGGTAAACATTTTCAAATATTGGATGTTCTGTAGCCTGAAACATAAATTTTGTTATTTCAGTTATGGCAACTACAAAACTGAAGATATGCCTGAAAGACTTCACACAGGTCATCAATTAACAGATAAAGACAGGCCGTCACATCTTATCTCGAGCTGAAACTCCTGGACTTTTTTTTTTAAGACTGGTGGCTGAAGCAAACTTCAAGCGATAGCAGAAATGAAGCCTAGCTCTGATTGTTTTGTGCTGGACTTTTGATTGCCCACACATTGCCTGGTACAACCCAACTCATAAAAATATTTATGAGTATATAAGACTCAAAGGCTCAATTAACTTACTGTGGACTTGGTATATAATACAATGATCTTAATTAAAGTAATTACATAGGCATTAAAGGGAAACAGCATCTGATGATATATCGACCTCTCAATGACATTCCAGCAAGATCTTTTGATATAGAAGTCTGAATAAATTACATGCTTGATCCAGCTAGCAAAAGTATTGTGTTATTCTGGAAATGTACACACATATGGCCCTGTGTGTGTATATTATTACAATGTATATGTACTGTATATGTACCTATTTCACATGATTTTCCTTGTTTTTTGCATTTCAGACATTTGATTGAGTTTTAAATTAATACTATTTTGAACAATCCTTTGGTTTAACCCATGGTCAAATAATATTTCACTAAATTTTTACTTTCACAGTTTTTTGCCAATGCCAATAGTGAAATAAGGTTGAATTTACAGTATCTCATCTCATCTGCGGCATAGTAAGCTTGACTTTAAGGGCGTCACTGCTGAATTAGCAACCAGCTCTCTCCATTCTTCTTGGTCCTCTGCTTTTCTCAGCCACTCGTTGAGTTTCATGCCTGTTTTTTCTTGGATTACAGTATATTGATACACTTGTTCTTGCTGGGGGAAAAAGTGTGGAAATATCCTTGAATACTTTAAAGAGCTTTGAGGGCAATGGAAATAAATGATTTATGAGAAATAGTAAAATGGATAATTCTTGGAGGACTGTTTATTGTGCCAGTTGTCAAACTTGTGAGACAATACTGAATTTTCTTTTGGATATTCAACATGAAGATTAGTCGATCATAGCTATAAATAACACACATGCAAATTCAATTTTTTTTCTTATAGTTTTTGCAGGTGGTGTGAAACTCGATGGATATATATATGTATATATGCCGCAGACACAGAGCCACCATAATTCCCGCCATAATTGTGGACATCATATTCCTGTTAGTGGATCTATGGCAGATGCACAGATTTCATCCTTCCAACAGAAACCCATCGTGTTTCCACTAACGGGGAAAGGGCGGGCATATGGTGGAAATTTTGGCCATCACATGCCCACTATATTTCTGCTAATGCATCTACTGTGGACGTACATCCATATATCCACTAGATTCCCGTTAGTGGATCTATGGCGGAAGCACAGCCATCATCTTTCCACCACAAACCCGTAATGTTTCCACTAGCAGGAAAAGGGTGGAAATTATGGCCACTATATTCCCGCTGATGCATCTATGGTGGTCGTAAAGCCGTATACCCACTATATTCCCACTAATGGAACTATGGCGGACATACAGCCATCATCCTTCCACCACAAATTGGAGAAGGGCGGAATAATGGTGGGGATTTGGGCCACCACATATCCACAATATTCCCGCTAGTGGATCTATGGTGGACGTACAGCCATCATCCTTCCACTACAAATCCATGCATGTTTCCACTAACGGGAAAAGGGTGGCCTTATGGTGGGAATTTAATTAGACCAGGTACCATAAACCCACTATATTCCCAACATTGGAAAAATGGTGGATACAGCCATCATTGTCCCGCAAATCCCCTATGGGTGGCATAAGCACGCTATCTTCCCGCCATTAATCCGCAATTCTTGTTGGCCGACACAAGACCGCCATCACCACAATGGTGGGATTTTGGCGGAAAAGTTGTCTGATTTGCAGATCAAAACTCCATAACCTTTTTCAAAGTTCTTTCTGGAAACATGGCGGGAATACAAATATTCCCGCCATATGACCACTGTTTCACGTGCCATCATATTTCCACCCTATTCCCACCAAAAACCCGCCATTAATTTCGGTAAGGGTATATGTAGAAAGAGTGAACAGAAATCTCCACTGGGGAGGCAGGAGGTACAGAAGAGCAGCCAAGTTTGATGATGTTGATATTGGCCACTGCAGTCTGATGCAGAACAATATATCAAGAATCACTGATAACAATAGCATGTCACCAGATGGAGCCACCAGCATATGGGGATATATAGAATTTTTTGCATGACACATCACTTGTTGGAAAACACTGATCTATCAGAGAAGATTGGTTTGTTTACCTCCTGTGTTGCTGTACCGCTACTTGTTAGTTTCCTGTTGGAAGCATGGCTCTATCTGTTGCTAACCAGGGCTCGGCAATTTATGTGTCCGAATGCCCCGGACAAGTCAGATTTAATCTCGGGCAAGTTAAAATTAATAGGTACTTGCCCGGTCGGGCAACCAACTTTTTTTTCGCTGGGAACTCTATTCCTCAAATTTTCAAGACGCAGTTACAAGTTGCAGTTGTTTTCAAGGCTGGCAAGGGGGCGGCAGAAGGTGACGATAATCCGTTGTGATAACAGTGTTTGAATTCCAAGCGCTGCGTGCATGCTGAAGAACTATGGGGGGTCTAATCATTAAAAAAAAACAGAGCTTTCGCAGCACGTGCGTGGGGTGCTGATAGGTTATAATAATTGCTACTTGATAAACATGCCAAGTTTAAACAATTACTTGGTCAGCAGTTGTATTCCTCAGAACTTTATTTCTGTCAACACAGGCAGACCTTTTCACTGTCGTACATACCATTACGATCAAAGGTACCAGCTTGCTGAGCGGGGTCACACTGCTCACTGTCAGTGTGATCTGCCCCAATGGTGTCAAAGCAGTGTCAAAAAATAAAAAAATCACATGGCAAATTCATCTGCAAAATAACATCAAATGCTATTTATCGGTGGGTTCTAACAGTGTTGGAAAAAATAGGTGCCGAGATGACTTCCAGGGCAAAAACAGCACACAACTGCCAGTCACACACTCGTGACAGCGTGGAGTGGATTTGCAGTCTCACGGACTGATTTGGGACACATTCAGCAATTCCCGCTATCCCCTACCTTTGCGTATTTGCCAGTGACTCCAAATTATTGTTGCAATAAACACTGGAATCTTTATTTCCAAATACTGCAATATAAACAAAGCTTCCCGTTTGTGTGTTCCCTCTGTAAATTACAGCACATTCACACATGTTCACTGGGCGGAAGCCATGATGAAAACACTGTAACACGAGCCGTGATTGGCTCATTTTTGCATGTGACTCAATTGACCAATCGGGTGATGTGTTGTGCGTCAGACCACATGGCCAAAGCAGCTGTTTGTGTACAGCTGCTGGAAAGATGTTGACAGTGCGCACGCACGATTTCTGATTTGAAATATTAAAATTTCCATTTGAATTTGATTTAAGAACACTGTTTATTGCGAGGAACTTGCCAATACTGTATACGCAAATTTACTACCATGTAACCATAGCATTCATGGTAGGTGCGCAAACAATATGCATCCCATCACGGCATCAGAGGCAGCGAGAAAGGATCCTGAAACCAATGCAACTATTTAATCTTTATTTAAGTTTACCCGGGATACAGACTCCTATAGTCCCAGAAATTACAATGATTTTTCATCGCTAGTCACCCCATGCAAATAGCTAAAGTTTCAATTTGTATTTTTAATATTTAGCCAGTTTCACTGTCGAACAGTTGCAGCTAGAATCGTTGTAAAATTTTACTTTTTTTGCGAATTTGCAAGCGACAATAAGCGGCAAATACATTTTAGGGTAAATGGTTTGTCTAGGCCTTAGCATTGTTAGAAAAAAAACAGATGTTGATAGAAGTTTTATCAGGACAAGTGGATTTTGCATACGAGCAAGTGGATTTTGAAAGCTACTTGCCCGGTGGACAAGTGATTTTTTAAAAACTTGTCGAGCACTGTGCTAACTATATGCTAATGCTTTAAGCTTGCTATCACTGATCCAGTATAACAGGGAAATAACACATACCCCAATATTTACAAATTCCTCACTGCTGTCTGAAAAGAGCAAGAAAACACAAGACTATGGAATAGTGAACAGTTAACCAGGTAATCTAAGAGAGAGGTAATGTTAGGGAAAAAAGTCAACACACAGAGAACTGTTTCAGATCATGCAAACAGGTGCATCATATTGATTACCTGTGAAACATGTACACCCCATTATCAAGTATTGTACATATTATGATACAGGTGAATCATACTAACTGCAGTGCGGCCTTGGCCCATATCATTATACAAAACGTGTATACAGGCAGAGCCTGCATAAAACATGGCAAGACATGTTTCTAACTGGAATAGGTCAAGGTCACTGATATAATATCATATGCTAGCACTGGACATGGTCTATATATATCTTATAAATTTAGCAAGTCTAATCCAATCACTTTTTGAGATATGCAATTCTCAATCTTTTAACACATTTTGGCTCATAATATGTCAAATAACAGGTGGCACGTACCACTAGTATCATGAGCAAGTGAGACTTTGCCCTGCTCCACGATCCCACTAATTTTCATGAAGACCTATCAAACATTAGGGATGCTAGAGTGGTCAAAATATTTTCACATTTTGACCAATACATTACATAATACTGCAGGTGGCGATATTGAATATCCAACTCAACCTCTGATTTTCATACACTTGATGAGTCCTGAAAGTTACATGATGTTATCTTAAAAACTGCAGACTGCATCACGATCACAAGCAAAAAGTTTAAGGAGAGACGAACTGCCAGACAGACCTGAGCAATCGCATAAGCTCTGTGACCTTTGGTCAGCAGAGTTAACTAGAACAGTCCTTGCTGAAATGCTAGATATCCCATATCCTTCAACCACCACCCTAATCCTCAACACATGGGTTATGTGATCTTACAAATAAGGTCAAGGTTACCATGGTATAATTGGGTCATGATAAAGTGTCAAGGTACATTTGAAGTAAATTTGAGCTTGATGCTGCCTGTGAATCATGATATATTATGCGGTACACAATGGGTAGTCCTAACCCCCCCCCCCAAACTTTATTTGTGAGAATACAAATTAAACCTTTTGGAGTTTTTGCATGAAAACCAAATTAATATGGCTGTGTGACCTTGGGAATTGGGTCACGGTCACCCGACATTAAACTCATCTGAAACCTTATGCTGGACTATAAGCATGTTCAATATCAAAGCCCTAAGCAAAACCTTTTTGAGTTATCACGTGAAAACCAAATTCACTTAAATGGCTCTTTGACCATGGCATTTTTGGTCAAGGCCACCCATCTTCGAACCCATCTGTGACCTTATCCAGGACTACAAGCAGGTGCAACATTTTTGCAAAATTTTGAACTTGTCGATCCTAGTCTTTTTGCAGGACTATAATCAAGTGCAATATAAAAGCCCTAAGTCAAAAACTTTTCAAGTTATCGGGTGAAAACCACACTCACAAAAATGGCTCTGTGACCTTGGGAACTGGGTCAAAGTCACCCATCTTCACACTCCTCTGAGACCCGATGCAGGACAATAAACATGTGCAATATGAAT
Organism: Hermodice carunculata; assembly: GCA_964020975.1. Taxonomy (NCBI): domain Eukaryota; kingdom Metazoa; phylum Annelida; class Polychaeta; order Eunicida; family Amphinomidae; genus Hermodice; species Hermodice carunculata. Next base: position 21,457,658 of record OZ026619.1, on the reverse strand, counting down.
GCCCTGTGTCAAAAACTTTGAGAGTTATCACGTGAAATAAAAAAATAAAAAATTAACTAAAATGGCTCTGTTCCATGGGAATTGAGTCAAGATCACCAATCTTCCAAATTGTCTGAGAGCTGGTGTAGGATATTATGCATGCGCAATATTAAAGACCTATGTCAACAATTTTTCAAGTTATCACATCAAAACTGACCAGACACATGCACAGACACAATATTTGCTATATGCACCCTCTTCGGGGGGGGGGGGGGGATACTTAAAATTCAGAGATCATCTGCATCATCACCACCAAGTGAGGCCAGCCTTAAAAATATTCTTGTTTCCAGTAACACAAATTTTGTGAAGTCAAAGAGTAGGGAGGAAATATTTTTTTTTACACTCCTGATAAAACACAGGAGGGAGGGAGGAATTTTTTTTTTCTTAGCCTGCTGACAAAAACCATGAGGGACACTCGGCATTATTTTTTTCTCGCAGTGTTCACATTCAACCTCCTGTGGGTAAAGATTTGGGTACATTTACAGTAGCCATGTCTTTGGAGACCAAGGGCAGGTCTCTTGTTAGAGCATGGAGGAATAAACTAGAGTTTATTCCTCCATGGTTAGAGTAAATAAACATGGAAAAGACAGCAAAATGTTGTCAAATGTGGTCTCTTGAGACGGGCCAGCCGCCATTATAGTAGAAATCATCAGACATTAAAATTCAGCATTAGAAACTAATATAGCAACTGCACTATTTAATTTTTCTAATTTCAGGTATTTTGTCCCTTCAAGCTGTAGGTAGTTTGGTAGTTCTGCTGTTTTCTATGACCGTCATCACGGTCATGGAGAAAACAGTTGTTGCGGGCGTTGCGTCTTCTTGCATTGCCGCCATTTTCCCACGTTTTCTGGGACAGGGGATCATTCGTTAAATATTTCAAGTTCGCATTTTCATCAATAGATGGCGCGGACAACCGCATCAATATTTTTTTTTTGGCTTGCATGGAAATTACAACCACACTTTTTGGTACCGTTTTCAGCCCATACGGCCGCATTACCGGTAACAAGAATATTTTTAAGGCTGGCCTGACTAACTTTTTTTTACCCTTTCATAGGTATGTGTCCATTAAGTTTCAGTAAATTCTGAGTGATGGTGAACACAGAAAATAAAGAAAAAAAAAGCAGACAAAAACTAGAACAGGCTGATTTTCCAACATATACAATCCCAACCTAGTTCATAATTTGGTACATAATCATGCAAAATTCCAACCTCTTAAGTCAAATCCTTGCAGCTTTATTGTGCCCGCGTCAACTTTACATGACATGCCCACGTGGCCTTGAAAAATAGGTCAAGGTCACCCATCTGCAATCCCAACCTAATTCATATTATGGTACATAATCATGCCAAATTTCGGCCTCTTAACTCAAATCCTTGTGGAGTTATTGCGTCCGCGTCGATTTTACATGACATGCCCACGTGACCTTGAAAAATAGGTCAAGGTCATATATCTGCAGTTACAAGCAAAGTCTTACAAAAATCTTACATAGAAACATAATCACACAAAATATCAACCTCTTTAAGTCAAATCTCTCATGTGAATCTGCAATGATTTTTAAAAGTGGCCGTGTGACCTTGAAAATAGGTCAAGGTCACCCATCTTCAATCCCAACCTAGTTATGTCTCCCCATGCAACGGGGTGACCTTGTTTTTGCTTCCGTTTCTTCTGCTTCTTCTTCTTCTTGTTTAGACTTGTCTGTTTTGCTACTTAATTTTATCTTTTATCTTTTAGCAACATTCTGTTTTAATATTCATTTACAGACATTTTCTGCTTACATGTTTTCTGTCAGGTTAACACCCCCGGTAGCAAACAGTTGCCTACGTCAGTTACAAGTTTGCCTAACTGTACTTAAAATTGTGTTATCAAAGAAAAATTGCTTTGATAACATGTTTTCAGCACAAATACAAATAACTTTCATTCTTTTCTGACATGCCTAAATGCCCATTTACTCAATATCAAAAAAATGCTCAAAATTGACAGTATTTTCTTAAATGTCACAAACCAGACACATTACATGTACGTTGAAACATTGACTCAGGGTTGGCAGCAAAAAAGAGCTTAATTGTTCGGATACTTTCAAAGTGAGTAGGTGTCATCATGGAGTTTGTTTTATATTTCTGGTGCAGGAAGACCATTGTTGCAGTCCTTGTCAGGATTTCCCTTGGTTTGTACAGGTGGTCTAGCTGCAACTGTTTATTTTACAATCACTGGGACTGAATACAATGCCCCAGTTTGTTTCTACTTCAGTTATACACTGGCAGGGAGTTTAACTAGGATAAGCTTTGCCAGCTAGAAAGGGTACATACTGGTTCAGGGTTAAGTCGAATTGTTCTTATCTGAACCTGTACAATACAAATTTTGTAATTATGTTTTGCTTGACAGGTATTCTTCTTTCATAATGAAGCTCTGCATTTATAAAACTGCACGTATTTAGCTACTTCATCATTTGCTATGTTCATGTTTTTTTTATTATTATGTGGGTCGTCTTTGCAGAATATTAAGCTCAGACAAGGAGCCGCTACTCAGAGAGACAAGTACAGATATGGGTTCAAGAAACATGTTCTGAGTAGTTACGAACTGAAGACCCTTAAATTTATTTGAGCTAATACAGCCTATGTCACAATTTTACAGAGGAACATGTGCAAGATGGACAATAGTATTTCTATATGTATACAGGTTAGACAGGGATAGGTTAGCTTATGGAGAGTAAAGAGTTCAGACTGCAGAATAGGATAATGACTACTACTAGTACTAGGAAGTGGTTCTGGACAAAAAGACACATATACAATACAGAATTTTAAAAAAAATCCCGGTTCCAAGGTCTAGTCACAAAACAGACCTTTATGTAAGAGAGTTGTATCTGATGTGCAGTATCTACATGTACATGTACGCCTCTGCCTTGGGTAATACAGTGGTACCTGCTCTAAAGACAACCTCTTGTGAAAGACTGCACTAGTTTTTAAGACAACCATTTCAACACAGTGGCCTTCAATTTCTTTGCTAGCTTACCTGTGGTGAAAGGCCACCTGTCATATGTGACCACTTTTGTCTGGCATTAAGGGTGGTCTTAAATTACAGGTACCACTGTAGTCATAACTGAGATCTGTCTGGTGACTATGACCAAGAACAAAGGTACATGTACGTCTCGTACTTTATATGTGTGATCCAGCTGAATTACAAGGCAGGGCAGTCAACTGCCTTCTGTATGCTGATTACTCAGTGTTAAGGAGATGGCAGTCAACTGCCTTCTGTATGCTGATTACCCAGTCTTACGAACATGGGAAACACCACAACATTTTTAGGCATTAAGTTCTACCATTTTTGAGGGCTAATGGACTGAAAAGTATTCATGGAAACACATTGAAACTGTATATTAGATGCACATGATCAACAGATTTTAAATCTGATTGTAATTTCAACTAGAACAGACTGATTTTCCAATAGAAAATCAAATGTCTCCCGGTGGAACACTTGCGTCTCTGAATAAGCTACAGGTGATAACAAATTACAAATGACCAAGTTTGCTTGAAAATTACAATCCTATTTTAGCTCTCACCTAGATACATTACTCGAGCAATTTTCATCAAGTTCTTCAAGACTTATTGCAGAGAAACCAATTTCACATAAATGACCCTGTGACCTTGAAAATTAGGTCATGGTCACCCAAATACAATCCCAACCTGGGTCTTACCTTGATACATAATCCTACCAAGTTTCATCAAATTCCATCAAGTTCTTCTTGACTTATCGAACGGAAACCAATTTCGCAAAAGTGACCCTGTGACCTTGAGAATTCGCTCAAGGTCATCCAAATACAATCCCAACCTAGGTCTTTCCTAGATACATAATCCTACCAAGTTTCATCAAATTCCATCAAGTTCTTCATGACTTATCGCACGGAAACCAATTTCACATGTGACCTTGAAAATTAAGTCAAGGTCATCCAAATACAATCCCAACGTAGGTCTTGTCTAGATACATAATCCTACCAAGTTTCATCAAATTCCATCAAGTTCTTCATGATTCATTGAACGGAAACCAATTTCACAAAAGTGACCCTGTGACCTTGAGAATTCGCTCAAGGTCATCCAAATACAATCCCCACCTAGGTCTTTCCTAGATACATAATCCTGCCAAGTTTCATCAAATTCCATCAAGTTCTTCATGACTTATCGCCCAGAAAAAAACTTCACATAAGTGACCCTGTGACCTTGAGAATTGGCTCACGGTCATCCAAATACGATCCCAACCTAGGTCTTGCCAAGATACATAATCCTACCAAGTTTCATCAAATTCCATCAAGTTCTTCATGACTTATCCAACAGAAACCAATTTCAAATAAGTGACCCTGTGACCTTGAGAATTTGCTCAAGGTCATCCAAATACAATCCCAACCTAGGTCTTGCCTATTTACATAATCCTACCAAGTTTCATCAAATTCCATCAAGTTCTTCATGACTTATCGCACGGAAACAAATTTCCCATAAGTGACCCTGTGACCTTGAAAATTAGGTCAAGGTCACACAAATACAATCAAAACGTACGTCTTGCCTAGATACATAATCCTACCAAGTTTCATCATATTCCATCAAGTTCTTCATGACTTATCGAATGGAAACCAATTTCACATAAGTGACCCTGTGACCTTGAGAATTCGCTCAAGGTCATCAATATACAATCCCAACCTAGGTCTTTCCTCGATACATAATCCTACCAAGTTTCTTCAAATTCCATCAAGTTCTTCATGACTTATTGCAAGGAAACCAATTTCACAAAAGTGACCCTGTGACCTTGAGAATTCGCTCAAGGTCATCCAAATACAATCCCAACGTAGGTCTTACTAAGATATATAATCCTACCAAGTTTCATCACATTCCATCAAGTTCTTCATGACTTATCGAACGGAAACCAATTTCATATAAGTGACCCTGTGACCTTGAGAATTCGCTCAAGGTCACCCAAATACAATATCAACCTAGGTCTCTCCTTGATACAAAATTCTAGTATGTTTCATCAAATTCCATCATGTTCTTCATGACTTATCGCACGGAAACCAATTTCGCAAAAGTGACCCTGTGACCTTGAGAATTCGCTCAAGGTCATCCAAATACAATCCCAACCTAGGTCTTTCCTAGATACATAAGCCTGCCAAGTTTCATCAAATTCCATCAAGTTCTTCATGACTTATCGAACGGAAACCAATTTCACATAAGTGACCCTGTGACCTTGAAAACTTAATCAAGGTCACCCAAATACAATCCCAACCTAGGTCTTGCCTAAATACATAATCCTACCAAGTTTCATCAAATTCCATCAAGTTATTCATGACTTATCGAACGGAAACCAATTTCATATAAGTGACCTTGTGACCTTGAAAATTAGGTCAAGGTCACCCAAATACAATCCCAACCTAGGTCTTGCCTAGATACATAATCCTTCCAAGTTTCATCAAATTTTGTCAAGTCCTTCAAGACTTATCGCACGGAAACCAAGTGTTGAAGAACCTGAACAACAACAAGAAGAAGAAGAGGAAGAAGAAGCGGAAGAAACGGGCACTAAACCAATATGTCCCCCGGCTTCCACCGGGAGACATAATTTCTGAGCTAATTTGTAAATAAACATTGAACTCAATCACAAACATGTCAAATTTTGGACCATTTCTTCAAATTGGATACTTTTTCAGTTTAATATAATCCTCAAATTTGTTTCACAAAGATAATGTACATTTGTGTGTCTGAAAAAGGTATCCATTGTTTTTTTGTTTTTCGTTTTTTTTCCCATGTCTTGTTTCGTTTCCATGTATGTGCTTATAAACATGAAGGGAGTCCAAAATATAGAAACATCAAGTTGGCCTGATCGTAACTGATGAAACAAGTACTGATGAAAAAAATTACTGGATATTTTCTCCAGCCAACTTGGTGCACATTATTGCTGAGAAGTAAAAACCAAAAAGGTTGACTTAACCCATGGGTGAAAGTTTTTAAAAGGCTCAAAACTGAAAAGTTTAGAGTCACTGCGAGGGAGCAACGCGACCGAGCAGGGGGAGGGTGTGGGAGGGGGGGCGGGCCCCCCTCCCACTGTAGAGACTTTTGGCAAAATTGAAGTTAAAATGGTGCATTCTGGTGCACTTTGAGGCTATGTAATTCAACTTCCTTTACCGAAGCGTTTGTATCAAAAAGACAACTTTCTTGCTGTTCCCCTTCAAGTTTTAATATACATGGATCATACTAGATGCCAGGAACAGCAGGAACAACAATCAAACTATCTAGTTGTCATGAGCATACTGTCACTATCAGTCAAATTTTTGAACAGTGTACAGTCAACAGCAGAAGCAATGCACTTTCTGTGAATTAATTCCATTTATACAGTGCCATGCACTACCAAGTTCACAAATGGTCGTTTTTCCACAACAACAAATAATGACAGTATTGCCAAGTCCAGGTGTGCATTATATACAATCTTTGATGTTTTGTGTCTACCTGAAAAAAAAAAGGAAAGAGTTGTTAGTTTTGTATTTTTGGGTGGCATTGTTGTGAGATCTACATCAGAGGCCCTCTTTGGTGCTTTGTTGGTTATTTTAGCAGATGAAGTGCTATCAACAGCTGGCTATCAACTTTCTCCATCCAGGCCCATAATGTACTAATGATTGTCCTTCGTCATCCTTGACGTCTTTCCAAGCTGCTCGCCACAAATTTTTAAGTCCTGCCTTCTTATCATCAGCTCTGCAGTCACGAGTTCCATCCTTAACAAACTTCATGATGGAGATGATTTTTCAGCATAAAACTCCTCGAAATTCCTCACGATTTCTTCAACCTTATTCAACAACGCACTAAACTTGAAATCAAAACATCGCACTCACATGTGACCCGACACGTGGCCATTTTACGTTAGTTCTCTATATTTCATATCAATGTCGCAAAAGCACTTGTGCTGCCCTCTATAGTCGCAAAACGGTTCACAATGCTTTCTAATGTATTTCCCATGTATTTACCGCAAACAGTATCTTCTGTTATTATTTACCGACGAAAGATGGACTATTTACAGATGTTTAGTTCTTACCAAGAGTGGCAAGACTTGGTTTATAAAAATATCATTCGAGATTGACAAAAAAATGGCACTTGTAAAAGGTTCATGACCCTGTATTTGAGCCCTACCCCCCTATATATTCACATTTTCAGATCTCCCCGGATTTAGACGTTTCACAAGATTGATCTCTCCAGCTCCCGCAAAAACGGAATTCCGTTTCAAAACAGAAAACTTTCACCCATGTTAACCTGAAAGAAATATCCATTTGAAGTAGGGGTCCCAAATTTGACAACCTTCTTCATGTATCTAAATGACTATACTTAACCATTAGTGAAATATTTCTACATTATAATCACTTTTAAAATCTGTGAATTATGCCCTTTCCAATCATACATAGATTCAACACATTTGCAGTCGCAGTTTTCAGTCTATGGGCCTTGAAAAGTGGTGGTCACCTAAAGATCGTTTTTGTGTGTATCGTGAAGGGACTCCTGGGCTACATCATGCCCTAGGAAAGATTCAGATTTCAACTGATTCCACAGACATCTCAGTGTACAGAATCCAGTATCAAAAAAGATATTTGTAAATTATTCGAAATAAAATGCATGCTGTCATGATTATTATACCGAAACATTGTCAGGATGACCCTCACTAAGGATTTGCAAATCCCCTATCATTTGAGGCACCTGTCTTAATTTGACATTGTTACACTACAGCTTTGATTACTTGCTGGGAAAGAGGACACAATGTAATACATAAAAATATAGATCAGCCTTCAAGACAAAGTGACAAAAACATGGCACAATTTCTGAAACTTACAATTAATCTTTCAGAAACAAAATTAATGGCATTTGATAAGGAACATGGAAAATCTTAAAACTGCCTCCATTTCACTTTGGGTCCAGTTCAATAGAAATTGTTCAACTTATTATATTGGCATAAAATTTGATACCCAATGAATACTCAAAACTGAAATCAGCACAAATAAAGACCACAGAAATAAGGCATTTTGTAGGGCAATGTGATCATTGCAAAACAATGCTAACATGTACCTTTCAATGCTACTGTAAATATATTTATTTTCTTCATGGGTTCTAATTTTGGTGCATGGTTTTTGCACTTTGGACCTTTCAATGAAACTTAAATTCACAATTTGTTATAATTCCTATGTATGCAATGTTAAAAATCTTTTTCACTGGGCTCTTATTTTGGCAGCTTTGAGGCATCAGTGAAATGACTGAAAATAAAATAAAAAAAAATTCACCGTTTACAAGCATTGTTTCCATTAGCCCCCAAATGGGGATATATAATCACCCTTTCAAAACCTGAAATATACTGAGAAAATTCTAACAGGTCACAAGTCTTGTTTGTTTGCATTAAAACTGCCCCCCCCCCCCCCCCCATGTTTATAATATTTTTTTCATGCTGGTTGCACTCGTACTGTTTATTTGTATGGTGTATGATACCCTTCTAATGCATTCATGAGTCAATACATCCACTTTTAATTTACACTTGTTTAGAAGTTTTCATGTTTTGCTGGATATAATGTTACACAACTGATCTTCCACACACCTTGTACCATGGAGGTTTACCTGTAGACCTGCATGGCTGGCTTGTACCATGCAGGTATACCTGTAGACCTGCATGGTTGCCTTGTACCACGCAGGTTTACCTGTAGGCCTGCATGGCTGGCTTGTACCATGCTGGTATACCTGTAGGCCTGCCTGGCAGGCTTGTACCAAGGAGGTTTACCTGTGGGCCTGCATGGTTGGCTTGTATCATGCAGGTTTACCTGTAGGCCTGCATGGTTGGCTTGTACCATGCAGGTTTACCTGTAGGCCTGCATGGTTGGCTTGTACCATGCAGGTTTACCTGTAGGTCTGCATGGCTGGCTTGTACTATACAGGTTTACCTGTAGGCATGCATGACTGGCTTGTACCATGCAGGTTTACCTGTAGACACGCACGGTTGGCTTGTACCATGCAGGTTTACCTATAGACCTGCATGGTTGGCTTGTACCATGCAGGTTTACCTGTAGGCCTGCATGGTTGGCTTGTACCATGCAAGTTTACCTGTACACCTGCATGCCTGGCTTGTACCATGCAAGTTTACCTGTAGACCTGCATGGCAAGCTTGAACTATGCAGGTTTACCTGTGGACCTGCATGGCTGGCTTGTACCATAGTAGTATCAAGGTGGAGGGACATCTAGAAATCCAGAAGTCACACCTTCATTGTTGCCACCAACAAGTCCAATTGTCCAGGGACAAATAACTGTGTTTTCAGCATACTATTTCTGATATTAATAATATTTTCACTTGTACTGGACAATGGAACATTTGAATTATAGAGTCCTGATTATACGCTTTACTCTGTGTGAATCAAAGAACTGACATCCCAACTTTCGGTAACAGCAACCTACCAGAAAGTAGACTTTCTGACGCTTTTAAAACTCAAAAAAATATGCCATTTCCAGCTGCCATAAAGGGTCAGCCATTTTTATCAACATTTTCACATTAACACAGAGAGTATGGGGGGGGGGGGGGTGTCAAGATCAATGTATGTTTTTTGCTAATTTTGAAAATGTTGATCAATATTTAGCCAAAAATCAACATTTCTAGAATACCCTTTTGGGGGAAGTGAGGGCTTTAACTTTGTATCACTTTTTTAAAATGTTGATAATTTTGACTGACCCTGAAGTAAAGTATGCCATTTCAGCAATATCACCATTATTTGGCTAAAATCCATCCAATTTTCTCCATTCAAGCACCGTTGGAAAGCTCTCATCGAGTGGAAGATGGATACGCAAACACTGTGTACATGGAACTCATTTTTTGTCTCCACCAAAGAAGAGCTTCCCTTGACAAAAACTAGTGCAAGCATGTTGCATTTCCGGTAAGCGGTCAGAGGCCCACCGGGCAGTGATAACATGTGACAGCAGAGGGCCAACTTATCTGGCAGCATGGCTTTGAAATCCAAAGGGTCTTAAAGGGATAATGGTTGATAAAATCTGCGTGTGTTCCACAGTAATACCTCCATGCCTGTACTTACTGCTGTCAATTTTTAATGGACCACAGGTCAGTGATGTGAACTAGGACTTATTTGTGCCCCAGTAAATGTAAGTGGCACTCGTGCACCGTGCACACAGGAAAGTACTGGCATGTGGGTAACTAATGAAAAATAAACCAATGTTATTGACGACATTTTAAACAAACAACAATAAGGCCAGAGTTCTTTAATTATTCGTTTCACAAACTCCGCCGACCCTATTTTAGCCAAAATTAGAAAAAAAAGAAAAAAATTAAAATTCATCTTTTTTTTATTTCCGCTGACTGACGCGGACAGTTCTGCTATTTTTTTTTTACAAATTTCCGGATATTCTGTTCCCACAAGCCGTGCTTGGGCCAGCCTTAAAAATATTTCTGTTTCGTATAACGCGCCCGGTGTGCGCAAAACGTTGCGGTTGGAATATTTTTTTCAACAGTGCAAAAAAAAAAAAAATTTTCAGGCTTGATTTAACGCTACTCGCACGCCCCGTGTGGCAGTTCTGTAAACGCATTTCATTTGCGTACCTACCATGAATGCTATCGGTACATCGTACTAAATTTTCGTATACAGTATTGGCAAGTTCCTTGCAATAAAAAGTGTTCCTAAATCAAATTCAAAGGAAAATTTTAATATTTCAAATCAGAAATCGAGTGTGCGCAATGACGACATCTTTCCTGCAACTGGGCACAAACAGTTGCTTTGACCATGTGGTCTGACGCACAACATATCACCCGATTGGTCCATGGAGTCACATGCAAAAATGAGCCAATCACGGCTCGTGTTACAGTGTTTTCATCATGACTTCCGCCCTGTGAACATGTGTGAATCTGCCGTAATTTACAGAGGGAACACACAAACGGGAAGCTTTGTTTATATTGCAGCATGCGAAAATAAAGATTCCAGTGTTAACTGCAACAGTTATTTGGAGTCACAGGCAAATACGCAAAGGTAGGGGATAGCGGGAATAGCCGAATGAGACCCAAATCAGTCCGTGAGACTAGGTCAGTTCACCGCGGATCCACCCTATGCTGTCACTGGAAGTCATGTCAAGGCACTTATTTTTCCAACACTGTTGGAACCCACCGATAAATGGCATTTGATGTTAATATGCAAATGAATTCGCCATGCAAATTTTATTGTATTTTGACGCTGCTTTGACATCGTTGGGGCAGATCACACTGACGGTGTCGGTGAGTAGTGTGACCCCGCCCAGCAAACCAATAATTACTGCTGGTACCTTTGCTATCGCTACGTAAACGTAGTGTACAACAGTGAAAATGTCTGCTTGTGTTTACAGAGATAAAAGTTTTGATGAATACAACTGCGGACCAAGTAATTGTTTAAACTTGGAATGTTTATCAATTAGCGATTATTACCACCTAGCGGCGCCCCACGCACGTGCTGCGAAAGCTCTGATTTTTTAAGTGATTAGACCCTTTCTCCCCCCCCCCCCCCCCCCTGTAGCCAGCCTTGCAAACAACTGCAACTTGTGACTGTGTCATGAAAATTTGAGGAATAGAGTTCCCAGCGAAAAAAAAAGTTGGTTGCCCGACCGGACAAGTACCTATTAATTTTAACTTGCCCTAGATTAAATCTGACTTGACCATGGAGCAATAAAACTCTTAATCCACGTTCCTGCACATACACACAAAAGGGGTGTGTTCATGACTTGTAATATTTACTCTGAACCCTCATCATACACTCCTCCCCTCCCCTGCTGTTGTCAAGTGAAAATTAAAACTACACATTTGTACTTGATATCTTACTCTTTCTCTTCTATGATATTTTTAAAAAGGGCAACTTTATAATTACGCCAATCCTTTGTTTCTTGAAGCCCTGTATATATACATGTTTAAAATAGCAAAAGACCCACCCCAATTCAAGCCAAGCCGAGGCGTATTTAGAGTAGGGCTACTCTGTCTCAGCGCCAGCAAACCAGCCTGAAGCATATATTGTCCTGCTACAACCTCATCTATGGCAGTCTCTTGCTTTAATACAGATTTAATGAAAAATTTTCAACCTGGAATCTTGTTTATCTTGTATCAATACTAAGTCCATCAGCCCCCGTACTGGCATGATGCCCATATTGCAGTAATATGTAGTAGGTATGTGAAGTTAAAAAAAAAAAAATAATAAAAAGAAAAAGAAATCCTCCCTGCCTCATCAAATTTTTCAAGGCCCTGTTATATGAAACAGAAATATTTTTAAGGCTGGCCTTAGAATCCAAAAACAAACATGGATGAAAGTTGACATTACCTTGTTTTCTCATAAATTTCATTTAGTAATTTTCATAAAAGTACCAGGGAAAAGTCAACCTTCATCCATGAAAGTAGTTCAGATTGAAAATCTTGCACCAGTCTAGGACTAGAGGTCTAAAAACATACTACAATACAAACAGACAAGTGTATAAAGTGAGAGGAACATGTTAAATACACTGAAGTCCTGTATGGTGTACAGCAATACATGTAGGCATGCTTTAGTGCATAGAAGTAACCAGGTGTGTGGGAAATTTTTCCCCCTCCTACCCTTTAGTCTGGAGACTAAAATTTAAAAAAAAAAATGCAAGTGCTTAATTTTTATTTTTATTTCTCCCTCCTACCCGAGCATTTTGTGGCAAATGTCTGTGAAACTAAAAATTAAAAAACTCTGGCCTAATAAACATGGGAAATATGCACAATCACAAGCACACAAACAATGTGCACAACATGGTTACAAGTACTAAATACGTTAAACTGCATCCAAATACAAAATACCCTGTCTCATTGATCTGTGTGTACGGCGTATTTGGGTCCTGACCACAACCAAGTGCTGGCAGTGCACACAAGTCATATACTTACTCTAATGGCAAGTAAATTTGCCATGATAAAAATCTCAGATGTACCCATTTTTCAGGACTTTTGAGTTTCTTTTGCTGACAATGTGCTGCATTCATTTGCTTTAACCCTTAGAATTTACTAATGTGTCATTGACCAATGTGCCTAATAAAAGACAACTGTTCAAACTGTCATGCTATCAAATGTGCTCAGCAGAACACCCCCCCCCCCCCCCCCCGAGAACTGAGAAAAGGTTGACACCACACACCTGAAGGAAAACCTGCAAGCCAAAAAAAGGCGACCATGGAAAAACATTACATCCATAAATTAATGAATTTGATGACCTTTGTAGACTAAATTGAGCCTGAAGACTGTGAGATTTACCACAAGTCCCCTGTTTTTTTTTAAATGTAAATGTTGGAAAATACTTTCTGGGCATGGAAGGGGACACACACTGGAAAAAAACAACAACTGCATTTTGTGTATTCCAGTATGAAGTACATGTATCATTTCTTCTTAGCAAAATTGTTCACCCATGACAAGTATTACCACATAGTAACCTTGCCCTATTTCTAGATTGTACTCATGAAAGTTTGTTCTTTCAATACTGTAAACTAAGTCTTGTTTGAACGAGCCTTCACTGGGCTCCCTTTGTATATAATTAGTTTAGTTTATTACATATAAAATATACATTATAAAACAACAGCATACAAGTGAACAGCGTTGTAGCATGCAAATTGAAATCTTCCATGGGGGTGCTTAGCCAAGACATGACATGCCAAACTTGATGTTAACTTATTCTGCAATACAAACAAACAACTCCCATTTATAATGTATGCACATGACACTATCACATGAAAAGTAACCAAGTTTGACCAGAGGAAAATTTGAAACAGCAAAATGACGTTGACTTCTGACCTTTAGAGGTAACATCAAAATTACAAAAATTTATGCAGTATGGTTAAAATCGGATGAAAATTGACCAAGTGATGGTTAGCAAAAAATTTCAAAGGTCCAAATGACTTGACCTTTAGAGGTCACATGTAAATTACAAAAAGATACAATATCTACAATTTGAGCCCAACATAATCAAAATTGGATGACCAAGCTATATGGCTAGATAAAAATTTTAAATGGCAGGGCCAGTATTTTTCCGTTTTTAACGGAAACGGAACGGAATAATGAATTTTTGTCACCTCTGAAACGGAATTTGCTGTTTTGCCTTAATGTGTTTTAAATACAAAGAGAACTACTGAAACGGAATTTGTAAATTTCTGGCTGGTGAAACGGAATTTCTAGTTTTTTGAAACGGAAAAATACAGGCCCTAAAATGGCAAAATGACATCAATAACCTTTGACCTTTAGAGGTCATATGTAAATTACAAAAATGTGCAATTTTACTAATATATTAATTAAAGTTGGATTGGTTAACTGTACCTTTAATAGTTTTGGAGATATTAAAGATTTAAATTTTCAAATGGTGCTTAATTTTCAAAACCACTGAATTTCTTCACAAAAATTCTCAAGACTTCATGTACATCGGTTTTATCCTGCCAAGCTTTGAGTTTCTACATTTAATACTTTTCAAGTGAAGTGTCAAAGAAAGAAAAAAAGAGAGAGAAAGAATGAAAAAGAATTCTTTGAAAAACAACATTTGTTGACACACAGACATAATGACCATCATGCAAAATTATTGACTGAAAATTATTCCCACGGTGAGCTCGACAAAGTTGGTCAAGGTCCGTCATATTATGTAATATTAAACATCCATATGATGCCTATTTATCGTACAGTTGGTGAAATTAGTTTGAATTTGTTTTTAAATTAGCTTTATCACTTTTCAGTTGGGTGCATGGTTGGTGGACCAGTGACATGTTCACCTCTGCAGTCTAGGTTTCATTCACAGCCATGACAACAGTGCAAAAAAGTTCCCACTACTCTGACTGCACACAACAGTCTTCTCCCAGTCCTTTGGTATCCTCTACCTCACAAATTAGGGCAAAAAAATACAGTGGCCCCTGTCTTGAGAGACCGCCCCTAGGGCAGGTCAAAATATGGTCTCTCAAAACAGGTGGTCTTTCATTAGAGGTACAATAACATGGAAAAGATAGCACAGTGTTCTGAGAGAGCGGTCTTAAAAAGATATGCGGTCTCTCATTGGAGGGGTCTCTCAAGACAGGTACCACTGTAATTGTTTGTTTCCCCTAACCCGACCAACCCATCTCTCAACCCCTCAATTAACCTTCTGTTAAACTACTTCTGACCAAATAAAAAAATGAAAACACCCACCTACCCAAAATTGTGGAATTAACAAAGAAAACATACCAATCCACCCAAACTGTCACAATAAAAAAGAAAAACAAATTATGCTCTCTACCTATCTACCCCACAAAATTTAGGTCTGTTAGGCAAAACACACTTATATTTTTTTTTTGCCTTAGCTAAGAAAGTACAGTAGAATCTCCAATTAAGACCACCTCTGTACAGAGACCCATTCTATATTAACACCAACAGTTTACATACCCATTTTTGTTTATCCTTAAATTATATCCCCATTAAGACCACATTTTTCAGTCCTTTAGGTGGTCTTAATAGGGAGATTCCACTGTATACACCAACATCTGTGCAATAAAATAGCCTTGCCTTGTTTGACAATCCACATAAAACATTTCAGTCCACACTTGGATTTTACAAGATGTATATTTCATAAATTTCACCAACAGCTACTCACATTTTCCATTCATCTATAGGTGGTGCCACTGTATTGTTCTGCTTTGACATAATACTTCCAAAATTTTTCCACTAAAAATTTCCTAATGATCCACTGAAAAGCAAACACACTTGAGTGTTTTGTTTATCTTATTTTCCCAATTTTTGGCCACTGCATTAAGTAATCCACTTGGTGCACAACAAATAATGAAAGGAACCTAGATTTTCATCCAGTGAAAATATCAACAACAAAAAATTCAAGCGACTAACTTAAAAATTGTAGATTATATCATGTTGACAAGCAATTGTTCACTGATGGACAGATGGATGCCAGTGATCACATAATTGCTGTAACCTTTGGTAACGAGAGCTTAAAACGTGGTGTTCTGAGTGATATTAATGTCTTGTGTTGCAAACATGTTTATATGCAGTTGCATTGGCAACAGACAGGGGCCAATTTAAAAAAAAAAATGTACGTTGCCACTTTTTAGGTACTTGTGCAATAGTAAGAACTTTCAACGCAAAAGCCGCACAGTTCCTGCTGACGACTGGTGGTCTTGTAACTGCTATAATGACCATCTTATCATTAACTGTTCACATGTGCATAAGATGTATGTATGACTGCAATGAAAATCCATATTTGGTCAAAATTTGCATCATGCTGTACTCAACCAGAACTGAAGCCATCTTTATGGCCTTACTGTGCATAGATCATGCTAACAAGCTTAGTGGTCTTCTTCACGTCCACTAAAGTCTTTCTTGCACAACTTGTAAATTCATGATTTGTTTCACTGACAATTACTTTTCTGGTTCCTATCTGGTGGCTCTACTTTCATACTCACTCGAATTTCTGTTCCATAGTTTCAACTACATGCATTCTGCACCTATTATCAAAACAGCTCTGGGAAGCACCAAAGTTCTAAAAATATTGATCAATATTTACCCCTTTGCAGAATTAGCCACTTCCTGATTCACATGGACACTATATCTATGATGATGGCTGACTCAGGTCTCTTCCCTTAATTTGTTTCCACAGACAGATTTCTACCTTAAATAATTTTCATTTCCCAAATCACCACCAGACAACCTGTCCATGTCCCTGTGATTTAACAGCCAAGATACATTTTTCGCCCTTACCAGGCCTTGCCATGTATTTTAAAGGGTTTTTCTCCGGATTGATAAAAGATTTTGTGGCCAAAATTGTGAGCAGTTGCGCAATCTGTGACACGGCAAATTTGTCCAACACATTCTACACTAAAAAAAATGCAAACAGGCAAAATGTAGCAGCAGTTATAGATTTCAATATTTGGCTGCAAATGCTATCTGAAGGAAGCCCTAATTTTCAATTAATTTTTGTGCTTTGGTCCCTTGTGGTGGTGGGACATGCACACTGAGCAATAAAGCTTTTAATTTTACTACCAATCCATGAACCAACTACATTTAACAATACTGCAACTGCCAACAATATTAACGAGATTTTCCTTTTCTCCAAATGCATGGCATGTTTGTGTGTGTGTACATATATATATATATATATATATATATATATATATATATATATATATATATATATATATATATATATATATACACACACACACACACACACACACACAATTTGTGTACTCGACTGCGAATGTCTATGATAGTGCCGCGGCACAATCCGCATATGCATGGACTGACGTGCTTCTCTGTTATTGTGTCTGCAGTGAAGACCGCAATGTACACAAATAAGTTAGTTGGTCAGTATGTCAACACCGGTCAAACACACTTTACCCACGACCACGTGACGGGACATAAACGTACTGGCATTGCCTGCGTAGTATTTCTACTCCACCGTGGTTGTGGTTGAAGTATAAGCTGTGCCTGTGTTCATCCCGCGAGCCACAAGTCAAATCAAAACTTGCATCGCCAAACAAGCCATCCTCGTTGCCGCTGACCTCATCAGCTCACTGACAGGACATGGGATGAAAACATCCATATTTGGGTCAAACTCAAAGTGAAGATTCTGCCTTACCTCTCCTTTCTGGGTTGTTTTGCTGCCATGTCCATCCTTCTCAACAGCGAAACACGCAGTCTTGATGTCTAATCACAGCCTTCAGGTCGCTGACAACGCATGTCAGCTTGAAAATACCGGCCGGTGATTTGTAATGATAACTCAGCTGACAGCGTGACAAAAACTTTGAAACCAGCTGGAGAAAATTACCACACGCATGCGCAAAAGTTTGTAGGTCAAGAATTTGCCAAATAAGGAGAATGTAACCTTGCAGGTGACTGCGAGGGAAGCACCGTAACATTTGTTCTGGCAAACTCAGCAGCGAGGGCCAGTTTTCCGCTCCACGACAGGTGCCGCCACCACCCTGTATTAGCATGCACTATTTTTTTTCTTTTGGTCGTGATCAATGCTGATCAACACGACAACAGTATGCAACACCCTTGAAGCTTGTCAACTTCAAATTCATGGTTTGTTGTGATGATATTGCTCTAGTTCCGTCATTGTACATTCCGAGCAAGTTTTAAGAGATTCCAGCATTTTGATGATATATCAACCATAATTCATCATTCAAAAAAAAAAAAAAAAAAAGGGAGAGAGAGCGAGAAGAGATCCCTGGGATTTGAGATGAACTGGTTCATGTAGGTTCTCTGTAGAGGGCTCTGTACGCAGGTGGGTTAGGTATGTGTATTTCCATGAGTTTTTATTGTAATTTGCACCTATGTAACTTTAAAACTGCTCTACCTTGAAACACCAAATTTCTTATGGTAAATGGTTATATATATATTTTAAATACTCCAGTAAATTTAGTACATTTTGCTACGAAACTATTCCAAGTATTTAATGTTGCTTTAACATAGAATCTTATGGGAATACAGCGGTCCCTCCTTTGAGAGACCACCGCTAGTGCCCTTCAAGAAGTGGTCACATTAAGCAGGTGGTCTCCCGAAAGAGGTTTGACTCTTGTGCCACCTCCCAAGCAACTATCCTCTATCGTACTTTGAATTCCCATCCATAATTTGGAGTCAAACATGATTGATGTACACTTATTAGACCCCATTCCATCATGCAGTCTCGTGTTTGCCCATTCACTGGTATTAAAAACATAGTTTGAATTTATAAACTAGCTTTGACAAATTATTTTACCATGCTTATTAAAAAAAAAAAAAAAGCTGGGTTTTACTTATCTGAAATTGGGAATTTATGGATGGATAAGTGGCCTTTTAGTCATTTTGGATGGCCAGTGGTCAGGTTCTGCAGGTGGTCTCAGCACATAACACCGCCGCCTAGTGAAGTAATTTGGAAAACTCCAAACAGATGTACATTTCCACTTAGTTTGACAAAATACATGTATTTACATTTGTTACTCACATTTTTATCAGCAAACTAATGTGCACCGCTTTAAAAACATGCTGCTTTTTTTTCCCTGGAAAACTTTTGCAAACACAGCCCTTCAAATTACCCCATAATATGTACACATCAGTTTTAGCTTTTCAGGATTCCAAATCCAAGAAAATCCTGGCCATACCTTTTTCCAATTTTTGTGACAAAGGTACCCAATAAATTTGCTCCAATTTTTTTATTCACCTGCAAAAAGTTATGCATACACCAAGAAATCAGGGGCATGTGACATTTTACCCGTTACAAATTTAAATATATATTAAGGATGATGTCCTTTTCAATTGTTTTTTTCATTAACACTTTACAATCCCTGAAATTTTAAAAGTATCAGTTACCTCCAAATGCTCTTGGTGGATCTCCTGTTATTAAGGTGTCATTTGGCCTTAGTCAGACCATGAAAGGTTAATGTGTTGTCACCAACAATCTACAAAATGTGTACCGGTAGATGTATTCCATTCACTAAACAGGACAACAGAATTGCATACATTTACTGTTGAATGTTATTCCATGGTCACAAAGGTTTCATTTCTCCCTCAAGTCCATCTTTGAAATTGACTTTATATCTCCAGACTCATTGTCACACACTGCAATAGTCATTATTCTAGCAAAAATGACAGAATGAAATTATTCAATATTATGTACCTTTTTATTGTAGTTGTGTTCTTACATTATAAGATATAGTATACATGAAAATTATATCTTATATTCATCTTTTTGTTCACAATAAGATATAATTTCACAAGAGACTCTGTTCACATCACCTGTATATGAGCAACATGCAAAAAAATGACCCAACACTCCTTTCTCTCAATGATATAACACAAACATGACAAAGGCATCGAAGAATTCACCTCGTAAAATATTTCTGTGCAAAACTCATCAATTTTCATGTCCATTAGCCCCAGACAAGTGATGTCCACCACGATCGATTAAAAAATTCACAAAACCTTACTCCAGGAGCAACTCTAACTTTTGATTTAACCAACAATTGTTGAATGAATGGAAAATTATGGAATGGGGAACATTCCCCAGGGTTGAAGCATCTCCATACCAAATTTAACAATGATCCAACATTTTTAAAGTTCACATTAGCCCTTTAACTGGAGCACATGGATGGCCTTTTTGTGTGTGTGTGTGTGTGTGTGTGTGTGTGTTTTCTTTGTTTTTTTTTTTTTTTGTTCAACGAAAATGTGTTATATTGAAATTAGCATTATTGGCAGTAAAATGTAATTATGACATACATGTCCACATATTTTTGTATGTATAATTTTGCTTCAAAACTTCTATGACTGTGGCAGAAAATACTGTTCAACTTTTTACAAGGTACCTAAGCATGTATACTGAGAGTATATCACATCTGCATACAAACATATGCTGAAGTTTGTTACTCCTAAAAATATGTGTTTAATTTGGAAGAGAATACAAATCAGACATAATTCAGATGTCAACTAAAGTATAGATCTGCAATATAAAGTCTTCTGATCAAGTACATAACAGGCAACTGATTCAGTTGTGTGGTGAAATAAGTACTTCAATCAACCTCTGATATGACAGTTGTTCATGCTTCTTTGCAAGTCCTGGAGTTGATGTTTGATATTGTGTAAGTCTGAGGGCCAGACAGTCTCCATATTAAATAAATGTCTTTATCATGTCTTCTGTTAATGGCCATATCTGAAAAAACAAAAAAAACAAATGACAGTTATTATACATCAACCATATTCGACATGACAGTCTAAGCACCAGCCATATCCTTTTGCTGTGGCAAAATTCACTTGTCTAAACATGACAGTTTGGCATTTAAGTTTGTGCACAGTACATTGGAAAGTGAAGTACATGTTATATACCCGGTAGTGCATGGAAGTCACAAACGACATGTATTGTGGAATGGACTAAAGCTTTGCCCCTAGAGAACCAGTTGGCCATGACAAATTTTGTTTCAGATCCCACTGGAGTAAAGCAAGTCAAGCATTTCTTTACAGCTACTGATTCGTTCTCTGCAAGAATTATCTCATACAATTTTTGACAATAACTGTTTGCCTCATAAAATAAACAAGATAAATGGTGACTAACCACATTTACATATAAATATCCCTCCCTCCCCCCCCCCCCACACACACACCTTGGGGTGTTAGCCAGAATTTGAAATCTGGGTGTCCAAAATGCTAAATTTGTCCAGTTTTCATAAGATCAGGGTGTCCACTTCCTACTCTTTCCATTGTAAAAATCATGATTTTGGGGTGTCCAAAAAGACTTGTGGATACACCTGTGGCTAACACTATTCCACATCTCAGTGTTTGCCCACTTCATCTGTTGTCATAAATTTGTGATCCTGGCATTTCAGATATAATGCATAACAAATTTGGTTGCAGGGTAGACAAATCATGATGCATGCTGTAATCAGTAAGTAGGTCAGAATAACTCATTTTGGGGTGTTTAAAAAAAATGCAGATATCTGATCAGTCCATCTCAGCTGTGTGACAATCCCTGGAACTCAATTATGTTACAATGAGATCAATTTTGTAAATTTAAATGATCAATGACATGTTTATGGTGAGTAGGTCACACCTGCCAAAAAGTTGTAAAGGAACATTCTTCAATACAACAACAGTATGAGTGTCTTATGAAGCAAGGATCTGTTAGCATGCTATTTGGCTTTTAGGATCTTGTACTCATAATATTAGAGGAATATGATGTTTTTTTTCTGATGGCCATATGATCATAACCCTGAATAGAAAAAATATGACAGGCTGTTTATACAGGCACATGTATTTTAATCAAAGTTTACAGCTTATATGTTTCAGAATCTATGAGCCCATACCCTTTCCAAACATGTACACTTTACATGTATTTATTGCAATAACTTCTACTTCATGCCAAAATTGTGATACCTGACTGATTCTCCAGAGGCATATCTCAAGTACCTTTATGTATTTTTAGAGTGTAATGTATTCATATTCAACATGTTTACAGTTCAGATGGATTTCTGATCTTTCACAGAATAATTTAATTTTTTTTTTCATAAAAAATCTTGATAAAAAGCATATTGAAATATATCTCTGCTTGTTTCATTTTCAAGTTTTTTAATGGATTTGAAAGAAAAAACAAAGGCCCATGGGCCAAATGCTCCGCTGGCACTATGGCTATATTGCACCTCTTCATTTCAAAGTTGCCAGTCCTAAAGTGGTTTTTGAACTTGTAAAGCTCATGTGATTTTAATGTCTTGTTTGTCCACCAGATGGCACTTCACTCCACATGTAATCATAGTTTATTAATTTTGTGCAATTCCTGTGATGGACATTGTTGTATGTGTCAAGACAACAATGAGTGAGTTCTAAACTTTATGTCCTCAGTGACCTTGGGACAGTAGATCAAGGTCACCCACATTATGTAATACAAGAGGCCCATAGGCCTGGTGCTGTCCTGACATTGACATTGGTATCCAAGCTACACCCTGCCATTACAAAATCACCTCTTTCAACTTTACAGGCATGGTGACCTCACAAAAATAAGTCAAGGTGACTGATATTATATATGATTCTAACTCTGGACATTGTCAAATTATATTGCTCTAACTTGAAAACTGTGGACAGTACTGCCGTCACAAGATTTTCACATTTTGACCTGTATATTACATAATGCTATAGGTGGCGCCACCAATATTGATGTCGACAAAGATTTTTATACACTTTATAATTCTTAAATGTTATATGAGCCTATCTCAAGAATTGTGGGGTGCAGAGCATTCATGAGATGACCCCAATATTCAAACTGGTCATTTCATGGGTTAAGTGGCGGACATGACCGGTCGCATAAGCTCTGTGACCTTTGGTCAGCAGAGCTAAAAAGCAGTTACAAATTGGATTCCATGTCAAATACAAGGTGAATTTTACCATGCACCATTCTTTCCAGCAGAATTGAATAGAGTTGTTAATTATGATTTTAGCCACAAGGTGGCAGTAGCAGTTTGTCTCCATTTCAGAAAGCTGATGGGGAGCACCTTTGCATTGATCATATGCCCAGATGCAGTTTACATAGACTACACATCAAACAATAATTTTGTTAATAAATTGTAATAGGGAAAATGAGGAATCCTAATCAGCTGCTCACTAGGATACAGTACTGTTATCAGACTGTTCTGTACACCTGCTTTATTAATGTGCACCAGGTACAGTAATATAATGCTAAAAGTTGCGGTGCTGCAGACCATGTATTTTTGTAACATCCTGTATTTATTTATTGATACATAAACATGATGCTGGTGCTGCCCCAGCGAATCCAATATACTCACTTCTGAAACTCCCACTCTCTGTTGTCCAGAGGGCACACCTGACGAGTCTTCAGCCACCTGGAGATGCAGTGGAAGTGGAATGCGTGCTGCAATCACAGAGTACAGTACCATGTCACAAGCAGAACACTTGCATGGAAAGCATGAATCATGTCTGATTTTTTTTTTTTTCATTTTGGTGTATTTCACTGGATCTCAGTGAAAACTGTCCTTGAATTCATAACAAATACTTCCATCCCATTGCCAGCATATTTGACGCAGTACGTAAAATTTGCATTTCCTGACAAGACATGCCCCAGTAGCTACAAGAGCAGCTGCAGCATGTCTTGTAAGACAATGCAAAAAACATTGATCAAGGATTTTGTCACATTCAATTAAATATTTCAATTGATAACCATTTTACAAGGGTCGGGGCAATTACTATACAAATTTTGATATAATACAGTAAATTAGCTGTAGCAAACAGTCAGTTTCACACAGCAAATTGCAATAGCAAAACCACGTGCAAGCAAGTGATACACCATTATCTAGAAATCATGAGACATGGTAACTATTAGTACAAGAAAAAAAAAAAAGAGATATGGTAACACTTGAGCACACCACAGGTCTGCATTGGGCCAAACTTTGTACTATGTATATGGCACTATTCATTCTCAGTTTTTCCTTTTATTCACTTCAGCTTCACATTTTCTTTCTTTAAGATAGTTTCTGTTAATGTCTCATTACGTTCAAACAACATTTCACTTTGGTTAATAGGAAGTTATGGACATGGCTGTTTTTTCACCTGATGCAGGCAGAAATTTTATTTGAAACTACTTGTCTGTAGGACAAGCAACACAAAATTTTCACTTGTCCTCCATCATAATATCACTTATGCTTATGAAGTGTACTGAAGTTTTGGTTTAAAAAGCATGTTTTAATGGAAATCATAATGTCATATAATCAACTAAATGTGTCTTGTTATGCGAAAAAAATTTACAATTTAACAGATTATGAATTTTGCCAAAAAAACTTACTTGTCTGTGGGAAAAGTGAAATTTGAAAGTCACTTGTCCTGAAAAAGATTTCCCTTGTCCCAGACCATAGGAATTTCGCACTCTACATGTTTTTCCAAATGTGCATAAAATGCAGTAAAAGCCCACAACAAGGCCAAAATGAGCCAGAAATAACAATTTGTGGTTCTGAAATTCAACCTTGGGGGTGAGGGGGAAAGGAGGCAAATAAAATGGATTTGAGGTAGAGCCGCAAATTATTGGCAGTACCTGAGAATGTAAAAACATCAATGCTTTTTCACTATACTTTCCATTTTAAGCAATGACAGCATAAGCAAAAATATGAAATAGAAAAAATACTGTAAAAATAATACTTACATTGCACACCCCCCAGGCAACTGTACATTCTTCACTGGTGGCTGAGGCTTGGTTTGCTTGACACTCTATACCTGTTACAACATCAGATGGAAAACTTAACATGTGCTCAGCATGCACTCAGCAGTGGAACATTTCATTTTCCATATCACTTTTCCACACACACAACTCATTCATATTTTCTGTGCATGATGTGAAAACAGTCTTCTTCAAATCAGTCGAAGACACCGATCTATGAAAATCATTTACTGATATTCTGTTCAGTTTGTAGACACACCTGCCCAAACTTTTGTAACCTGCAAAATCAACCATCTTTGAAAATCTGACCAATGTTTTCTTTATCTCTGATTATCTTAATAATGACATTTTTGTGCATATGGAATATGTTAATAAAGTATTTTATCCAATGACATGACATAAAGGTAAGGACAGACTCTTTGGGCAATTTTGGAGAAAGTCAATGTTTTTAAAAATAATTACTGCACATGACAAAGGAACCTTCTATAATCTAAGATGTTTGTACATTTCATCATGACATCAATGAAAAAGAAAACCAGGTAAAATGAATTTCCAAGTAAATGACGAACTGGAAATATGTACGAAGGAAATAAAATGCAGACTTGCTCATTTTCAAACCAGATAAAGCTTTTAATAAGCATTCTTTTCAATTATTTGCATCTAACTGATTTGGAAAGCAAATATACTGAGCTGTAAATATACTTACACAGATCCATAATGTGATTGCGGCAAATAGCACAATTATCTACAACAATGTCTGCAAACAAAAATTACATGAAAATTATCAAGGTCCACTTGAAAGTGAGTATACGTGTATTTTCATTTAATAAATTTTTATTACTCCAACAACTTTTAACAAATATTATTTAATTTTCATGGATTTGGTATACATATTACCTGTAGTTCAAACTTAATAAGTGTATATTTTTGCACAGATGTTCGTATTATAACTGGACAACATATTCTGATCAAATATTATGGGAGCACTTAAAATGTATTTGGCATTTGTAAAGGATACAGTACAAATTAAAATGTTACCTCAAACCTCATTATTGAGGGAGAAAATTTGAATGCAGTATACAAGTTAAATAGCAGAAAATAAAAACCACAACTATTCATGCATTTAAAAACAGTTTGTTTATATACATGTACATGGTTTGGCATGAGAGGCTGAATTGACTGCAAGAAGTGTGTTGCGTTGAATCTAATGCTACACGATTAACACAGTTAATGTACATTCTTTCAGCTCTTCAACCCCTACATCTTGCAACAGCAGAATCAAAGCATATTCACAATTTGGCAAAACCTTTCTCATATGTACCATGTACAAAATCAACTCTACATTTAATTCAAATAAAGCCCTCTGATTTATGTCACATGACCTTTTACATATTGAAATAAACTGGATCAATATCAGTAACAATTAGTCTATTATCGATGGTATTAACAATAATAATAATAATAATAATAATAATAATAATAATAATAATAATTATAATAATAATAACTAGAACAGGCTGATTTTCCAATAGAAAATCAAATGTCTCCCCGTGCACCCTGACTATTGTCACCCTTATTTTTATAAATAGGCATACAGATTCGAATGATCTACAGATGTGGTGAAGGTACACTCTTTATTGACATTTCAAAACGTTGATTTTTGATGAAGTGCCCACGTGACCTTGAAAAATAGGTCCTAGTTATACATCTGCAGTTACAAGCAAGGTCTTACAAAAGTCTTACATAGAAACATAATCACACAAAATGTCAACCTGTTTAAGTCAAATCTTTCACAAATCCATCTGCAATGATTTTAAAAAAGTGGCCACGTGACCTTGAAAATAGGTCAAGGTCACAAGGTATGTATATTCCTATTAGTCTCCATTGTAATTTGCACCATATAACTTGAAAATCATTGTAACTAAGACACTAAATTTCTTGTGGTAAATGGCTGCATACAGTTAAAACACTCAAGTAATTTTGAGAACTTTTGTAGCAATTTTTTTCAACATATGGAATGATACCATAAGAGAATTTTATGGGAATACACACCTCTAGCCCACAAGATTTTTGTGTATTCAGCCAAGAACACATAAAATTGCTAATTGTGAACTCTTCTATTGTTGGAAAAGAGAAGCTACTTTTATAATATCTATTTAAACAATTCAGTCCCCAATGTAACAGGCATGTGGACTGTATTGTGATACATGTATACGCCTGCCTTACGGCAAGATCTGTATCAAAATGTGCATTGTATCATAAGCCAAGTGTATCCCTGCCTCTCACAGCTAAAAAGTATATATATGTCTTGATAAATACATACCCCATGCCCATAAAGCAACTGCATTCCACTGTAACAGAAAAGAAAGAATTACCTTTGCAACTGAGAAAATGAAGTTCTACTTTCATCATGTTCATAAACGCAGGTGCTTACCAATAACCAAATAAATGCAGATGTATGCTGGCAGACGATGTTATAGGAAGAATTGTTTTAACAGTTTTAGCATAATAACATAAACATGTGTAGTACACTAAATACATCTGGGTCAACTTAAAAAGAAACAAAAGTTGACTCTAAAATTGTATATGTGACATATTTGTGTCTAAGGACATATCAGAGTTAAAAAACATTACATTCCCAATATGTAACCTTTAATTGAACATATTTATGGTAAAATATCCATTATCTCCTAAGAAGCCACTTGTACACCAAGCAAAAAGGGCTAGGATCAGAAATATAATTTCTCCACAAGCTTGGGGTAACTATAGACAATGTTAATTGTCACAACTTTAAAGACTGACTTTTTTTCAGTGATGAACCCTTTTCAATCAAAGCTGGTATCATGTATAAAGATCACACCTGGTATTATGCCAGATATTGGATTTCATCCCCTAATCATTACTCTGTTCATGATTCGTTTGTTAGTTGTTGTTTTTTTCCACTAGATTCTCTTCCAACACTGCCAATGCCAGCAAATCACATCTGATGACATTAGTTGTACATGTTGTAAGCAACATGATGCCTAAACCTTGATAAGTGACAGGAGCCTTTACTTCCAAAATGTGTAAAGGTTGCTTTGAAGCTTAAACCACTCATCATTGCTCATATTAGTTTTTGCTTATAGACAATCACAAACATATCTCAGTCTCCCATGACTCAAATAGATCTGAATTACATCTACATGTATATATTTCAATTTAACTTTTGCAGTACATGTACCCATTCCCTATAACTTCATCATAAATACACATGTACCTGTAAATACCTGTACATGTATATACATTGAAATCTCCATAAAAAACACCATTTGTTCCCTGCAAAATGTGTCAAATATCTGAATATGTCACAAAAATGAGGCAAATAGCAAAGGAATTTGACTTTAAGCCCCCCCCCCCTCCAAAAAAAAAAAAAAAAAAGAAAAAAAATTGTGTCATTATAATGATGTTTCACTGTACAACTCAAAGTCTTTAAACATATTTGATCAGAACTGCTACCTAAATATTGTTGGTGCTTTTCCATGTACATGAAAAGGGTAAACATGTATGTACCCAGGTGTTGAAATGATCACTATATTGATGGGGATCCACAGCTACTCATTATACACCTAGTGTTTTTTCAATGATTTAAGAAGCCCATTCTGGTTCAAGATTTGTTAGTGATAGCATTTTTCTTCGAGTGAAAGAGTGGGGTTCTGTGCTATTCTAATTTATTTCTATGTACACCAAAAAAGTAACAAAATAACAAGATATGTTTGTAAAACATAGATGCCCCCCGCCCTCATTACCCTTGCCCTCGCTAACCTATTGATAGTGGTAGATGGGGCACTTGTGACCTTACAAAATTGGTGAAGGAACTTTCCCCTAGCCCTTAAAAAATGACTAAAAACCTGGACAATATAAAAGTTATAGCTGAAAAGTAAGTCATCATTTAGAAACCATATTAAGCAAAGTGGCTTTATGACCTTGGAAATTAGGGCAAGTTCACTCATTTTCACTTGACCTTCTTCAGTTTTTGTGCAAAAACCACAGGAAGTCTACTGTCTGTGTGTGACCCTCAAAACTGGGTCAAGGTCACCCATCTACAAACTCAAACTAGCCCTTCTAGGCAACCATAAAGCTGTGCAATATAAAAGTGTTACCTCTTTAATGCAAGTTATCATGCAGAAACAGTATTCAACCAAATGGCTCTGTGACTTTTGAAATTAGGTCAAAGTCACCCATCTTCAAACCTAACCTAGCCCGATACGGACAACTATCCAGTGCAATATTAAAGTCTTGGTTTAAAAAACCTCTTCAGTTATCATGTGGAAACCAAAGTTAACTCAGGTACCAACATAACCTTGGAAATTGAATCAAGGTCACAAAACTTTTAAACTTCTTCCAGCCCTTAGCAAGAACTATAGACCTGTAAAGTATCCCAACCCTAACTTAAAAACTTCTCGAGTTATTGTGCAGAAACCACAGGAAATCTACAATCTCTCTGTGACCCTGAAAACTGGGTCAAGGTCACCCATCTTCAAACTCAACCTTGCCCTTACAGAGAACCATAAAGCTGTGCAATATAAAAGTTCTAGTTCCAAGGTATAAGTTACCATGCAGAAACCATATTCAGTAAAGTGGCTCTGTGACCTTCAAAATGAGGTCACGGTCATCCATCTTCCAACTTTGCCTAGCCCCAAATATTGACTATTATCCTGTGCAATATAAAAGTCCTAGCTTAAAAACCTCTTCAGTTATTGTTCGGATACCAAAGTTAACTCAGGTGCCACTGTGACCTTGGAAATTAGGTCAATGTCACCCATCTTCAAACTTTGCCTAGCTTTTGACTAATATTATCTCAGAAACCTTCCATATTCTTGATAACTTATTTAGTTGATGAAATACAACTTTGAAAACTTGAAATGGTGATTTTCACACCTATTCCTTTGAAAACACGCATTTTCAACTTTTAAGTCAGGATTATTCTAAACATTAACTAAACAAACTTTGCCTAGCTTTTCACTAGAATAATACACCTGTACAGTATCAAAGTCCCATCTCAAAAACTTCTTGAGTTATTGTGCGGAAACCACAGTCTACCGAACGACCGGCTGACCTACCGACGTGCAAAGCTATATGCCCCACCTTCTTCATAGGGGGGCATAATTGTATGAACATGTTTTCATCTCATTCCAACCAATATTATCTCAGAAACCATCCATATTTTTGATAACTTATTTAGTTGATGAAATACAACTTTGAAAACTTGAAATGGTGATTTTCACACCTATTCCTTTGAAAACACGGATTTTCAACTTTTAAGTCAGGATTATTCTAAACATTAACTAGACAAAATATCCCAAACAAAAGGGCTGTGTGAACAGCCCGTACCTGAGCTGATCTTGATATTCATCACACTTGCAGCTCTATGAACTTGGGAAAGGATCAAGGACACCATGTTCTGAGTAAGTCTGACCTTTATAGAAGAACACTTACATGTGCAACATCAAAGTTCAAGTAGTTCTCAAGTTATAATGAAGAGTAAAATTCATGTATGTTGCACTGTGACCCCACATGCGAGGCCAAGGTCATTCATGTACTGTCTCAGCATGACCTTCATACAGAATAATTAACATGTGTAGCTAACTCAAAACAGATCTCAAGTACACAGTAAATTCCGTATCAGTTGTCCTGTGAATTAGCATTAGAATGCCCATTGACTTACACAGTAATCAATAGGAAAGCTGCATTGAACCATAAGTACCCGAATTAAAAATCCTTAAAAATCAGGAATCCAAAGCAGTGCCACCTAGTAATTATATAAACAACTGTTTGACCCTTCCACAACAACATATCCATCATATTTCAGCTTAATCCGAGAGACGGTTCTGAGAACAAGTGAAAAATAGCAAAACCATACAAAAAATTCATTTAAAAAAATTGCAGTGCCACCTGGTGAACAAATTGGGAACTAGGTGTCCCCGGGAGTGTCCATGTACTATATCAAAGCAATTGGGTGAGCGGTTTCAGAGGAGAAGAATTTTGAAGGTTTGCCCTCCAAAAAGAACAAAAAAATTCATAAAAAAAAAAATCCAAAAATCAAGTCAGCTGAGGTAAAAATGGAACTTTTTAAAAAAATATTGATTGAGTGAAGCTTGGTTTTATGGTAACATGTATGTATAAGTGTAAATTACTGAGCTGGCAAAGCCAGCAAGCTGCAGGGGTTGGGCTAATTTGGATTTTCTTCATAATGGCGGCTGGCATCAGTAATCCCCATTGGCATTGCCATGGCCTATGCGCTCATTGGACGTGTTCCAATCAGTTGTTGGTCCTGATTGGCCACTAATCAAACAACCTATGAAAACCAACTCATAACTTCTAGTGAGTTCATTGGCTGGTTGCATTGCTCAGACCTGTCCCATGAACAAACATAGTGCCAAATCTATGACCCATGACATGGCAATTGGTTGAACTAAATGAGCGTAAACTAGTTGAATTAAATTCTGCATAAAACACATTTACAAAATCAGGAATAAATAAATCATCAACTGAAATCTATGTTTTAAATGATTTGCATGCGCTGCAAAGTTTTATGAACTTGGTGCGCAAGTGAATGGTTATGCACCTCATTTTACCATGGACATATTGTCCAGGAGGACTGACCACATGCCCACATCTGAAGAGTATTCAGTGAAGACACCTCTTTGTCCAATAAGCTGTTTTCCACACCTCTGTACTCCCTAGTTCATACCTAAATTAACCATCGGAAGAGCCACTCTGAAAATATTTTTGATGGGAATAAAAGTTTTTGTGTAAATTCACCCAGATTTAAATAGAATTTATAGCAACAATTCTGACGCTGTATTGGAACAGTGTCTAACAAAAAGAAAGGTTATACGGCAGATAATTTCGTTCATTTGTTCAAGGTAGTACGGCCTCGCCCCACTGGGGTCTGTCGAATTCTTCCAGTAACACTGAGACAATCAAGTTGAACAATATTAGGGGGTTTGTTGATACAGTACTTAGAGAAGATCCATCTTACGGATTCGCACAGTGCTGACTGACTACCGACATACACAGTTTTGGCCATTAAATAAAAAATATCGTTTTTACTGACTGACACTTAGTGAAAAACTCCAAAAAATGAATATGTATTTTCGATTCAATATCAAAGTCATAACAAATGTTATGGAGCAAATTAAAGTGACATGCATTCTGTAATTTCCATTTCAGTGGAATCACTTTACTCCACGCAGTGAAAAACATTTCAACGTCTTAACCTGAAAAATCACATAATTGGGTGTCATACAAAGACATATAATATGTCTTAAACAATTGATACCTGCTTGTTGAATATACATGTTTGAATTGAGCCATTAAAAGATTAACATCCACATTAAATGTACGTATGTACTCTTGTATATTATCTTTCATAACACCGGGGCCAACAATATGGTCAAGGGTGCTTGAAACACTGAACAGATTCCATTTCCGAATTTTCAACAGATATTCTCCCGCTCTCATTGGTACATTGATCAAATGATAAGTGTTTAGATTTAGCAGGATTGAAAAGGACATTTTATTCTTTAGCAAACGTTGAACAATCAAGAGACGAGATACTGTATTGACCATTGACTTATGTTCACATTTTCATGGTGTTTAATTTTCTGTAAGACAACAAAGAAGTACTCGGCAGTGTACATATATTGCATGCTGATGCACTTACCATTATGCAAAATGTGCTTATATGCTTACAGGTATCAAGACATATGCACTGTGCCAAACTGTTATGTATGTAATAATTGATTCTAGTCCTGTCTAATAATAATTTTTGCATGTACATGTTTTAGTCATCCTTAGTATCTTTATGGATTTCATGTTATTTTTGTGATAATCAGTTTGTTTATTAAGTTACCTCCTTTTTTGGTGGCCCCAGAGGCCCAGTGATAGCGGACTCAGGTCCTTAATTGGGGCCATCCAGACACTCATCAATTTTTGTATTCTAACGCGTCTAACTGTCATGTACTTTTGAGTTGCAATATTACATACTGTCTGTATCCATAACAATTATATTTTGTCAAATAAACGTTTTCTGGCTCTGACTCTATTAATATTATTGAGGTGGTGGTTGGTCAATTTAGATACAGGACCATGTTAACAGTTAACACCAAACTTTAACGCTTCTAATCTAGTTCATTTTCACATATTAACTCACTTTACGTCTGTTTATTTTTAGGTAAACCATTGTATGAACAGAACTACGGATGATGTCACAGCCAAAAACTACGCACCACAAGTGCCAGTCAGTAGCTTTGGTTTGGAGTGCTCTGTGACGGAGTAAGTCACTGAGTCAGTGGATTTGAAGTTGACTACAAGCATTTCATGGTCCGTGTAAACTAGCCGAAATGTAAACATCTATGTACAAATATCAAACTAATGAAAATTTAAGTGACATAATTGTTTACCTTTTTCACTTCAAATCTCTTTTTGCTCCCTTTGTCACTGCTTGAACTGGCCAATTCCTGATCCTCAATTTCCATCGCCGCCGCCATTTTTCACCTCCAGCCGGAAATGGATTATATTCCGTGGTTCCCTTGTCTGTCGTCAGGTGGCAAAAATAAGATGGTGGTTTCTTCATGTTCCAATTTAAAATTATGTGTGCCTAGAAATAATAATGTCTGTGTGTGGTAACAGACTTTTTTTTTGTTTTTTGTTTTTGTTTTTTTTTTTTTTTGCCCAGATCTTTTCTTAGAAACCTTTATAAAAAAAATCCAAAATTGTACATGGTTATAGCCCATTACTGAAACTGATCCTCTAAATTTGGAATAATCAATATTGTATTTGTGTCTTTTTGTCCAGAACCACTTCCTAGTGGTCATTAGGCTCCGAAACATGTTCTGAGTAGTTACCTGCTGAAGACCCTTGATTTTTTTTATGCTAATACAGCCTATGTCAAAATTTTACAGAGGAACGTGTGCAATATGGACAATAGTACTTCCATATGTATATACAGGTTAGACAGAGACAGGTTAGCTTATGAAGAGTAAAGAGTTCGGACTGCGGAATAGGGTAATGACTACTAGGAAGTAGTTCTAGGCAAAAAGACGCAAATACAAGTACAATTGCCCTATTCCGCAGTCTGAACTCTTTACTCTCCGTAAGCTAACCTGTCACTGTCTAACCTAAATACATATGGAAAAACCACTGTCCATATTGTGTCAATGGACATGCTTCAACAGAGCCAGAAGTAAAAAGTGGAATTCCCGGGGCCCCAAGGAAGTGTGCTCGGACCGCTTTTTTAACGGTGCACATCAACAATTTACCAGCTATCACCATGGAGGAATCATCAGACATCAAACAGCTGCAGATTAACATAGTAGTAGCACAACATTGGCGTGACAAATGGCTCTTAATTTTTGACTCTGAGAAGTATTTTGTAATCAGGGTAGGTAAATCAAAGTGCCCCTCGAGACATTAAAAATTGATTCAGTGATATGATTTAATCTGAAAGAAGACAAATGTCGAGCATGGCAGAGAAGGATATTGGTGCCATTTCTGGAAATGATTTAGGTTTTAAGTAAGTGAGTGAGTTTTATTTCAGACTAAAACAAAGTCCATAGTAGACAGTACATAAAATACATAACATACATAGATATGTTCATGTAAAATATACACGTATCATCAGAGTAGGTTTAAAAGCACATATGTAGATTAGGTTGGAAAATTATATCACAAGTCAGTACACCTAGTAAAGGAGTTGACGCCAGCGTCTGGGAAACGTAGAGTCCAATAAGACATCTGAACACAGTAGTTGCTTAATAATGAAGTTGTCATTTTTAAAAAGTCTACGCTTTAAACCATACACTAGCTTCCTTCTTAGCTCCCCAAAAGACAGCACGCGATTTGAGACAAACATGCCGCTTGCAGAGCAGCACTTGGAGAGTCCCATAAGCCAACGAAAGGCGTTGTTGTATAAGACAGTAAATTTACAGAGATACTTGATAGTATGCTGGACCCACAGCTGTGATGTATATTGAGAGGTGCAGTATGATTTGAAGAGAAGTGTTTTAACCTCATTGGAGCATGCATAAAATTTACGTTTCATCATGTTTGCCCTGCAACATAGAGATCTATACTGACGCTCAATATCTTGGTCATCCAAAAGCGAGGAGACAAGCACATGTCCTAAATATGTAAATCGTTCTACAACCTTCAAATTGTCGCCACACAGTTTTACAGTAGGCTGAATATTCATGTGGGTACCAGAGTAGAAAAGCGTACATTCAGTCTTCTTGGTATTATAAATAATATAATGAGAGGCAGCAAAAGTTTCACATTTCTCCAAGAGGATTCTCAAACCGTTTACTGATGGACTCAGGATAACCATATCGTCTGCATAGCTAAGATTATTGACAAAAGTGCCACCAATATTGCATCCAACTCCGCCGCTGGCCCGTACATAATTTAATTCATCTATATATACGTTAAAAAGGCGAGGGGAGATGATCCCACCCTGGCACACGCCGTTGGACACATTAAAATAATATGATCTGTCTCCTCCCCAACTTACACAAAAAGTCTGAGTTTGAAACCATGTCATCAGGAGTCTGACAGTATATGTTGGAACACCACGCTCAAGCAACTTTTTCAATAAGGTCCAATGATTAACACTGTCGAACGCTTTTCTGGCGTCAAGAAAACATGCAAACACTGGGGTCTTACGTGATTTATAGTAATATGTTACTTCTTTTAGAACATAAATGCACCTGTCGGTAGCCTGTCCCTTCTTAAATCCGAGTTGATAACATGATGTATGCAGGTATTGTTCACATCTGTTAAGCATAATGTTTTCAAACACTTTAGAAACTACTGTAGCCAGAGCAATGGGTCTATAAATGTCCCGGTCGGTTACGTCTCCAGCTCTGTTCTTATTGAGTGGAACAAGTATCACTTTCGACAGATTCTCAGGTATGGGACCGTGTACCAACAATAAACTAAATAACATTGATAACAAAGTACGTAAACAGTCACCTGCATGCTTCAAATTTTCAGCTACAAGGCCATCAGCTCCTGCAGATTTACCATTAGACAACTGGCCAATAATTTCATGTATTTCACAGGATGATACATGCACATCGTCATGGTATATCATACCTGTAAGGCGATCATGGACATGTGATTTATGTTTATCATTTTGAACAGAGTTAAGCAACCCACGAAAATAATCAGCCCACATATGCGCAATATCATTGCAACCCGACGCGCCCCCTACGTAGGATGCCAACGGTAGGTGCTTATTGTTTAAGACAGATACACTTTTCCAAAAAGAGTTGTAATCTTTGCCCATCAAGCTTCGGGCCATAGCATCAGCACTATGAGTTGCCTCGTTTTGTTTACATTTCCGCAGTGCATATTTGAACTGTGGTCTGGTGGTGCGCATTAGCTCATACATGGGACCGTGTTTGGGTTTACCATTTACCCGCCAAACCTGAAAAGCATTCCTCGCCTCGTCATGAGACTCTTTAACATGTTCATTCCACCCTGGAACCTGTTTAAACTTACCCTTAGTACGTGTTCCCAAAGCCTCCTCGCCAGCCTGAGACAATACATTTTGAATAGCATAAGCAGAAAAATAAACAAAGGTAACAATGTTGTGAAGATTTTACCAAAAAGTCTTGAACTCTCGGATGCTGCCAACTTTTTCAGTCACCCGTAACACTAATGTTGACATAACATGGAAACAAAATATGTTGTCGTGTTTTCTAACTTCAGACAATGTTGAACGAAGGACAACGAAGCTTGCGCCAGGATTAGATAAGCCATCCTATGCTGATAGACTTCGAAAATTGTACATATGCCTTGTCTCTCTTATCAAAAGACAAGATGCCACATTATAGAGACTTGTCCTTACTAAAGATGCACTTTTAAACTAGAAAGATGATTTGCTGCATAGCAAATCAGTGTGTGTGTCTTCAACGCATATTGGTATGGCAATGTACAACTATTCCATAACACAGGAGTAGAAGTTGGAATGGCATCTCTATCTATTATAGCGTTGAAGTTATTCAAGATTGAAAATTCTTAATGGTGCTATTTAGCATAATTTAAATTGCTACAACTTTTATTTTTAATTCATTAGGTGTGCAATGGTCAACAACACCCTAGTAGAAGTTAAAATAACATCTCTATCTATAATAGTTTTGAAGATATTTAAGTTTTAAAATTTTCAATGCTGCTAGTTAGCATAATTTAAATTGCTACAACTTTTACTTTAGATTCATTACATGCGCAATGGTCAATAACCTCCTAGAAGAAGTTGAAATGACATCGACGATCTCTTTTTGTAATAGTTTTGAAGATAGTCAAGATTTAAAAGTTTAAATGCTGCTAATTAGCATAATTTAAATGGTTACAACTTTTGTTTTAAATTCATTAGATGTGCACTGGTCAATAACCCCCAAGTAGAAGTTGGTATGACATCTATCTATTACACTTTTGAAGATATTCAAGATTTAAATTTTCAAATGCTCCTAATTTGTAAAATTTTAAACATCTTCATTCCTCTTTATACAACAGTCAAACTCCTTGTATGGAGGTACAATCATGCCAAGTTTGGAGTTTCTTTGTATAATAGTGTCCGAGAAAAGTGTCGCACAAATTCGATGGTAAAGAAGAAAGAAAGAAAGGAAAAACAGAAAAGTAGGTATGGACATACACACTTTAATTAAACCAAGAGAATATTATTGCGGGAAAGGCTTCTCAGGGTTTACTGAAACGAAATGCCAACTGAACACGACCACCAGCGGTCATTCCTTTTAATTAGAAACGAAGAGGGCGCACCTTTTGTTTTAAAGATATATGGTTTTTCATTGAGGGTGATTCAGTGTAAGAAGGTGATGGATACAGGTTCAGTGAATTCCTTTAAATGTACGTTGGCCAGACACTAGAATTCAGACATAACGGGAGTCCTAACAACGGTTAACTTCACCCAACCGCCCCG
Organism: Hermodice carunculata; assembly: GCA_964020975.1. Classification (NCBI taxonomy): domain Eukaryota; kingdom Metazoa; phylum Annelida; class Polychaeta; order Eunicida; family Amphinomidae; genus Hermodice; species Hermodice carunculata. Next base: position 21,419,984 of record OZ026619.1, on the reverse strand, counting down.
TCGATTTCATCCTTCACATCTGTCAAACTGAAACTATTTTCCCAGTACCGCACTAGGTTGTCCTTCATTCCACTGATCCAAAATCCCATTTATGACCGGCTGTTTTCCCTTCCATTCCTAACAGCTATCCTAACCATTCTGCCTCTCCCAAACTCTTGACCTACTCCAGACTCAAACATCATCATCGTCGTCGTCGTCATCATCATCGTCGTCGTCATCATCATCGTTGTCGTCGTCGTCATTATCATCATCATTCATACAGCCTCTCAGATATTTGGAGCCAGACAAGTTTGTTCTCAAATTGCTTTGTTGCCTCCAAAGCAGACTAAGTTCCATGTTATCTCTACTACAACGCAAAACTCAAAGTCAAAACACTTCTTTCAACCTTACACTGGTATGAGTGTAAGGTTGAAAGAAATGTTTTGGCTTTGAGTTGACTGTAATATGATTGTATGATTGTATATTGACTGTAATTTCGTTAAGGGGCTGTATATTGACTGTAATTTTGTTAAGGGGCATTAATTTTATTTTACTTTGTTTTGTTTTGTTTTGTTTTATTTTACTATATTTCATTTTATCTTACATTTTTTTATTTTACTTTATTTTATATATTTCATTTGATTTCATTTCATTTGGAGGTTGTCCAAAAAGAGGAATGTGATCACAGAACATCACAATTGTAGCAGTTGGGAATAGAACAAATAACCTCATATTTATGAAGGAGATGTTTGTTTGTATATATAGCAAAACAATTTTAACCGTGAGTGTGAACCTTGTCAATTATATGATTAGGGGTGGCATTTAATAAAGTATTGATAATCCCATGCCCCAGACAAATACCCGTGCTTACGGAGAGTAAAGAGTTCGGACTGCGGAATAGGATATTGACTACTAGGAAGTGGTTCTGGGCAAAAAGACACAAATACAAAGTTTGTTCTAACTTTAACTTAGCTGTTTCCATTTCTTGGATTATGATTATGGACTTCAGACGCCGTAATTATTCTGTGAGATTTAAAGTATTCACGTAACTGTAATTGGTTGTTGACACATTTGATATAAAATTTTAGTTGCTGATGAAGAAATAAAGTGCTTTGAAAAAAGGTTCTGTATGTACATTAAATTTGCTATGGCTTTAAATATTATCTTTACATACTTTTCCTGAAGTAGTGTAATTCATGACTTTTTGTGCCCCTAAAGCATTACTCCATAGTTTAAGTAGGGTAGCACAAAAGAGTTGCATATTATTTGTAAGCTGTTACAAGGAAGATAATCTGTTAGTCTGTTTATAGCACCAATTGACTTCGATAGCTTGGATGATATTTATATCTGGGTGCCAACCCTGACATTTTGTTTTTCCAAGAAATCTTTCTTTCTTTCTTCTTCACGACCAGATTTGTCCGGAATTTTTCTCGGACCCTACCATTCGGAAAACCACCAAACTTGCCATGGTGACTGACCTACCAATGAAATTAGGCACCTGACTTGGAAGAGTCATGATGTTTAAAATTATGCAAATGAGGGGCATTTAAAATTTTGAAAGCTCCATATCTGCCAAACTATTGCAGATAGACACAAAGTTCTAACTTACACATCTAGGTTTGAGACAACCGGCAAATCAAATAGCACACAAACAAAACTTGGGGAATTTTAATGCATGCTAAATTCACCAAATTTCTCCCCAATCTACATGCAGGCTTTCAACTGCCTCCTGTATGACCTATTGCTTGACCTCTATGGTGCCAAGCAACCATTTTGAATACATAATTAATTATCTTGAACCTGTCTCACAGCTTTCTGTCCATGTATGCTGAGTGTTCGCTTTGGAAGGTTTGGGTCTTGTAGCAAATTGTGGTGTGGGTGAGGGGGGGAGGGGGGGACTCCCAACAACTGTGTAATGAGGTTCTCAATAAAATACAGAGAGTCTCTTTCTGTTCATACAAGAAACATATCTGCTCCATGTTCACACTAATGCTGGGCAGAGCTGCAAGTACACCATGACTGAGACTGACCAGTGTGGTACCTGGTAGCCGGTCTGTTTTTGCCTAAGGCTAGGAGTCTGCAGGGCTTATCAGTCCCAATGGACCAGAGGGAATGGACTTCTAGGCAGAACAAGGCCTGGCAGAGTGTACCCTCTGTTAAAAATAGAATACATACACATCTTAAAGTTATCAATGACTGTTTTCACAACTAGATGAATTCTGAAAAAGTGTGTGGATTTGTGTCATCTCAGTGGACACTTTCATGTCTTTGTTTTCTTGTAACCAGTGAGATGAAGCCTGTTCTTCATTGCCAATACTGAGTCAGTATAGTGCATGTCTCAGTTCACAGGTACATGTACATTTAGTTTTGTGACAGCATCTGCTTAAATTTGTTTATGTAATAAAGCAACAAAGACAGTTTTGTATTGCATGTATACACATCCCTCTGAATTATAATATGTATACACTGTACATGTACATATATACTTATCGATACTCTCCAGAAGGGCTGACCCTCGCAGGAGTGGGCACTTTTCTCGGGTCACGAGGGTGCTCACTGTAGAGAGGTTTCACTGTACAGTGGTACCTGCAATTCAAGACCACCCCTAATGCCAAGCAAAAGTGGTCACATAGGACAGGTGGTCTTTCATGTCAGATAGATGAATAAAGAAACAAAAGACCAATGTCTTTCTTTCTTTCTCTCTCTCTCTCTCTTTCTTTCTTCTTTTCTTTCTTTACCACCAAGTTGGTCCAGAGTTTTTTTCAGACACTTTTTTTCAAAAAACCCGCTAAACTTGCCATGGTGACTGACATAACCAGTGAAATTGTGCATCTCATTTGGAAAAGTCATGATGTTTAAAATTATGCAAATTTTTATAGGCAAGAAAATTTTAAAAGCGCCATATCTTCCAAACTATTGCAGATGGACTCAAAGTTTCAATGTGCATATATGCCTTTGTGGCACTTGCCACTATAATTGACTGTATAGTTGTAGAATTTCAAATTTCTGCTAATAAGGGGCATTGAAAAATCTAAAAGTTTAATAACTCAAAAACTATTGAACATAGAAATGCCATTCCAACTTCAATTTATAGGTTTGTGGCAAAACTGCATCCAGTGAACCATGAACCAAAATTGTAGGATTTTAAATAAATGCAAATTAGGTTGAATATGCAAAATGTAAATCTTTAATAGCTTCAAAACTATTACTTCAATTTATGGGTTTGTGGCATAGCCCCATCCAATGAACAATAGACCAAAGTTCTTCTAAGCTTATAATTCGTGCAAATTAGCTAAATACACAAAGTTAATATTTTGAATAGCTTCAAAACTATTATAGATAGTAGTTTCATTCAAACTCCACTTTATAAGTTTGGGACATGGCCACATCCCTTAAACCAAGAACCAAAGCTTAGCATTTTATTTTATAAAAATCAAGCTAATATGCAAAATTTCGATTATGTTGAACAATGGCAAAGTGTGTCATTTCAAACTGTTCTCATTTTAAAGGCACCCAGACAGATTTGCTGTGAAGCAAATCTTCTTTTCTAGTTTGTTCATGTGACTGTTCCAGTTTAAATGTTTGTCAATTTGCATACCTAAGAAATTAAAATCACTTACACATTCAAATCTTGTGTTCTTTATTTTTATTTCAGGCACTATTTGTGGATTATGGAAAATCATAAATTTTGTTTTCTTTTCATTTAAATACAACTTATTGTGTAAATCAGAATTAATGTTCAAAGTTATATTCTAAGTGATGTCAGACTTAAGTAGAACTTGTAGAGTACTGACTAAAGTAGCATCATGAGCATATGTAAATGGTTTGAAAAGGTTAGATGCAACTGGAAGACAATTTATAGAGATAATAAATAGCACAGGACCTAAAATCGAGCCCTGAGGAACTCAAGTGGTAATTTCTAATAAAGTTGATTTGGTGTCACCTATGTCCACGTATTGCTTATGGTTACATAAATAATTCCTCAATTAATCTAATGCAGTACTATTTTCCCCATAATCCTCTAATTTATAAATTAACAGCTTATGATCTAATGTGTCAAAGGCTTTTGATAAATCCATGAATACACAAATTGGAATTACTTGTTTATCCACGCTACTTAATATTGTGTCAGTCAGTTCATTGGAATCAAGTTCGGTAGAATGTAATTCCCTAAAACCATATTGGTGGCAGTAATATAATTGATGTTTCGAAGTATTGATTTAGTTGATCAAACATGATTTTTTCAAAGATTTTAGAAAAACTTGGAAGGAGGGAAATAGGTCAAAAATTAGCAAGCAGATCAGGATCATCTTTTTTAAATAGGGGGTTAACTCTAGCCATTTTCAACTAGTCCGAACAAACCGCTGTGGCAATTGATTAATTAAGTATGAGAGTTAACACCTCACTTACGTCATTTATTATGTATTTTACTAGCTTAACAGAATTCCATCATGGACGCAACTGGTTTTGGGTTTTAACGAGGCAATGATGTTTTATTACGGTGTCAACCGTAACAGTATTGAAAGAAAAATTATGTTCACAAAGGCTGTGTAGATAATTTTAGGAACGCATTACTGTTTAAGGGATTTATTTTTGTAGCAAATTTTGGACCCATTGCAGAGAAATATTTGCTCAAGTTTTTGGCAATTGTTTGTTTATCATTGATAGTCTTACCATCAATTTTGAAAGAATCAGGAAAGATTGATTTCTTTTTAGTTTTGTTTAGTACTTCATTCATTGTTTGCCAGGTATCTTTGATGCACCTTTGGCATCTTGCAAAACACGAAGCATATGTTTTCTTAGCTTGTTTGATATTGTTTTTAGGATAATATTGTAAATGGGTAAATTAATTTTTCGTTGATTATATTCTTCCATATTAACAGGAGTCTTCTTAAATTCTTTGTTGAACAAACCGGGCTCTATCCTCGTTAACTTGGACCCAGGTCAAAACATACCCAAGTCAAAAGTGCCCAAGTGAAAACGTAGCGTCTCCCCCCCCCCTCCCCCACCTGCCCCAGTACGTTTTGACTCCTCGAAATGTACCCAGTTCAAAACTTAACCAGGTCACACAAGTCCAAGCGTACCCAGGTCAAAACGTATTTGTAATTTTCCACTATTGAGTACAGGGGTTTCTTAAAATATTCTTGGCCTTTGGTCATTTCGTTCCTGTCAGTATATAATGATCCCAGTCTAGTGTAATTGGACGTATGTACTGGTTGGAATCCGCAAAAACTGGGGTTGTCTGTAAAATGATGTATTGTGTATTATTCATGCTGGTGCTGATAAATCGAAACACTTATGTAGTGTTATGTATAGCGGTCTATACATGTCATACTACATTGCAAAAGTATGTGCAATGTATGATGCATATTTCGCTAGATTATTAATCAGTACTAAATAATCCACAATGATCTTTGTTGAAACTCAAGGAGGACTTTAGAGAAATTAATCATTAACAAAAGGGCAGGTTAAAATGTGTCTCAAAACTGGTGGTTTTTCATGACCATAACACACCACATACCATCGTACCACCGACTATGAATCTTGGTTTGTTTTATGTGTGTATTTGTGCACATTGTATTTCTTTTTGTGTTCGTATATATTCCTTTCGCCCAAGCATTGCAATCTTATATCATGTTCCAAAAGAGCATGCAATGTATCTTCTAAGCCTTTTTCTTTTCTTTCCCTTACTTTTTCCAAAGCCACCTGTGTCACAAAGGAGCGGCACAGAATTAAGTGGAGGGCCACAGCAATATCATTATAATATAGGAAAATTGCATTCACATTCCTTTGAGTTGTTGAGTATAACAAACTGTGCCAAATTTTGAATCTCCCAGTGCAAATAGTCTTGAGTCAACAGCTATGTGAGTCAATCTCTTCATCTGAATACTATTTTTATGCGATATCCTTGATTATCTTCATTTTAGTTTCATTTTGTATTATTTTACCAGATTTCCATGTTTTTCGTCAAATTTTTTATGTTTTACAGTATTTTATATATTGTATCTTGTGCCTATATTATGGGCATAACGTAAAACAGCCTGTGCTTGTGTTATTTCCCGAATAAACCGTGTCAAAGCTTGACTTGCTTACTTTTGACTTGGGTACATTTTGATCTGGGAACATTTTGATGAGGAAAACGTACCTGGATACATTTTGACCAAGGTAAGTTTTGCCCATGAGTCGCTAACTTCACCTCTATATGGATAAACGTAAACTGTATTTTAAACGAAGACACAGGGAGCTTAGGTCTGTTTCGGGGGTTAATTTCTTTGGTTTAACTTCATATCTTATACGTCGTCTGCTACCAATATTATCGCCAGGTGACGCTGCAAGTGTAATTTTCTGTAAGTGCTACATGAAGCAAATATCATTTCCATTGGCTCAACATGGCGACGTCCGAAGGAGATGCGAAAGGTTTGGGCAGCAACGGAGTAAACAGTGGTGGACAAAAACATTGTTGTTCCGATCCACATTGTAAAGATGGAGACAACAAAAATGGACAAAAGATGCCAACCATCTTTGATGCCATCAAATCAGGGTATGTAAAATCTTGATGCAGATCTTTTGTGAATCCAAATGCACCTGCCCGGTCTCGTCAGATCATGTCTGGCCCTTGGCAACTCCACACGAATCCACCCAGCGGTTCGTACGTTTGGTCTCCTGTTGTTAAGACTAGATGTCAAAGTCGAAAGTGTCAGTGCAGTTCAAGATGTTACGCAGAAACGGGTATATACCAGGTACAATTATGTGACTGAGGTGTAAAAATTAACTAGAAAGACCTTCAAATATACATGGGCATTGGTGGGGTCCTTTAAGATATTTGGGCTTCACATTCCATGACCATTGGCATTGGCATGTAGGCGCCCTGGAATGGAATTCCAGAGACAATTCAGTGTACAGGGCTAGCAGTTGGACTAGGTTTTCTGACCAAATGCAACAGCCACAACAGTAAGATTGGCAACAGTTGTTGAGTGTCCTTCAGAGACGTAGAAGATCATAGTCCTAGAATATTGTAACATTTTAAGTTTAAATGTGAGAAGTTTCTGTATTTCCATGTAACTAAGTTCCATTATTGGGTCCATGACAGTGCACCAAAAACCAGTTCATTGAAATGAATAATCTCTTAATGACAAATTCACAGAAAAGTTTTTTCCACCGTATATTCAACTCACGTAATGAAAATTCTGTAGAATTGCCATTAAATCAAATGGCAACTTCAGTGAAATTTGAGAACATGGAAATGTTTCCCTGATGATATCCCGCTCCCAAGCAATGTTACTGGTAAGGTTAGCCATCGTGTTCTGAGACTGGGATGCCTTGATTGATCATGCAGACTTATAAAAAATTGTGCCAGAAATACCCATAATGAAGAAATAAACATAAGACAATCAAGATGACAGACACTTTGATTTCTTTTATTGTTAGTAATTGATACCTATGCATTGACCCATTTTGTTTTGTTTTCTGTCAAGTGGAAATGCGATCAACATAATTTTCAATTGTATCACAGTTCAGCAAATAACAATGCAATGAAAAAGCTATGCAACCTAATTCCTATTCGACCAATTCACAGTTCGGTAAAATTGTAATACGGTGAAGTGGATTTCGGTCTCACGTTGTGCACCCCACATTATCAATGGGCACTGAATCAGTTTTCATGCACCGTAACTTTGGAGTTTGGTGTGTATGCCTGTGTTGATATCTTTCAATGTTTTATAATAATTATTTCTGTTGACTAAGACCTTTGTACCCTACATTATCAATGGTCACTGAATCAGTTTTCATACATCATTACTTTGGAGTTTGGTGTGTATGCATGTGTTGATTTCTTTCAATGTTTCTAATAATCATTTCTGTTGACTTAGACCTTTAGGTTGCTGGACTAATGGCATTGTAGACTTGTCTTCATGTTTTTTCCAGGGACCTGCTATTTAATATTGAATTGAGATGTACTACTAAAGGGAACACTAATCCAGTATACTTAGTGACCATGCAGGGAACCACAATTTGGGAAATTGTAAAATGTAATGTGCTGTTTGTCACAAGATCCCAATGACCCACATAATTCATTACAGTACCCCAAATCTCAGGGGTTACAGATATAAGTACCTGAACTATCAACAATTGCAGATACTGATCCAGAATGGACATGCCAGATATGGTTAAAAGCACACAAACAGATCACATGTATAACACACCATGTAGTGGCTCGTGTAAGCACAATACATGTAATCTGATTTACCTGCTTACTTGCCTTACTTGTAACAAACAATATGTTAGGCAAACCTCCTGCCATCAGATGGACTGTCTGCAAGGCTACTTCATTACATAAATGAGCGTGACATCACACAGCCCCTTGGTAGACATTTTGCAAGGACAAATGAAAGGGGTCTGCTACTCAAAATTCAGATCCTTTAAGATATCAACACACTACCAAGACTTAAGGAAACTGAAGTGTCTTGGCTCAAGAGTGAATACTTTGGATACATCCTTGTCATCAGCATGATCAACAGTGTACTATAGAACCGTTTGGTCTCTGTGTTATGGGAAAGTAAGCATACTTACCAAGTTTCATGCTAAATTTATTATTTTCTATGTTTACTTTCCCAACAGAAATGACTATTCATAGATATAAATATTGCTTATATCACTAGCTACAGGTCAAACTAGCACTCTGGTCTACATATTTTTACACTGGAATATCCCAAACAGGAGCTGCAGTCTTATATCCCAAACTATTTGGGTCTGGGAGCACATCTCTATTCCAATTCCTTAGGAGATTCTCCTATCACTTAACTGTAAAACAAAGCAAATGTATGTTGGCACTGTTAGGTAAGAAGTGCGACCGGTTTCGACCCTAGGTAGGTCTCATCAGGCACTGAACAATTTAAACGGCTGCTAACGCCATTTATATATACACGGACGTAGCACGGGTGGCTAAGTGCTTTTGTGTGGCATAAGAAAAAAATTCTCCAATCACAATCACAGTCTGATGGGTGGTATAATCGTACTTGTGACATCACAAGTACAACCATGAATGATCAGTGCTCGATAATTTTGTGAAAAATCACTTGTCTGCAGGGCAAGTAGATTTCAAAATCCACTTGCCCGTATGCAAGATCCACTTGTACAAATATAACTTGATACTATAAAGAAATTATTTTTCATGAAACCATAGACAAAGGCATAGACAAACCCATTTGCCACTTATTGAAGCTTGCAACTTTGCAAAAATATGTCAAATTTTACCACGATTCTGGCAATGACTGTTAACTGTGAAACTGGCAAAATATTACAAATACATATTGAAAAGTAAGCTGCACTGTATTTGCATTGGGTGACTTATGATGAAAAATACAATGTATTCTCTGGGACTAGAGGAGTAACTGTCCCAGGTACACTTGAATAAAGATAAACGGTTGCATTGGTTTCAGGATCCTCTTTCTTGTTGCCTCTGATGGAATGCACATCATTTGTAAACTTGCCATGAATGCTATCAGTACATCACAGTCAATTTGTTATACAGTATTGGCAAGTTCCTCACAATAAACAGTGTTTTTAATTCAAATTCAAACGAAAAATTTAACATTTCACATCAGAAATAGAGTGCGCACCATCAACATCTTTCCTACCAATGTACACAAACAGCTGCTTGGGTATGTGGTCTGATGCACAACACATCACCCGATTGGTCAGTTGAGTCCTATTAAAAAACTAAGCCAATCACGGTTGGTATCATGGTGTGTTTATCATGGCTTTTGTTCAGTGAACATTTGTGAATCTTCCATGATTTACGGAGTGAACACACGAACGGAAAGCTTTGTTTAAGTTGCACATGTGGAAATAAAGATTCCAGTGTTTATAGCAACAATTATTTGGAGTCACAGGCAAATACGCAAAGGTAGGGGATAGAGGGAATTGCTGAATGTGTCCCAAATCAGTCGGTGAGAGTGAGTCCCATGCTGATACTCCGTTCATTATAGATCTACTCCACGCTGTCACTTGTGTGTAGGGCCAATGATTTCCCCTTTCAAAAAAAGAGAAATTCCACTTCATCAACAAAAAAATTTCAAATTCCGTTTCACTGGTATATATTTATATATAATTCATATAAGAAAAAATATCAAATTCCGTTGCAAGGACGGAAAAAATGCACAATTCGGCTTCGCTTTCTGAAAAAAGGGAAAATCGTTGGCCCTATGTGTGACTGGCAGTTGTATACTGTTTTTGCCTGAGTCTTCTCACAGCACCTTTACACAATCGTTATTTTTCCAACACTGTTAGAACCAACCGATGAATGGCATTTGATGCTAAGTTGCTTAAGATTTCGCCTTGCAGATTTTAGTACTTTGTGATGCTACTTTGACATCTTTGGGGCATATCAGACTGTGACCCTTCTCTGTTAGCCAATAACTGCCGGTACCTTTGATCTGGTAATCGTATATACGCTACACAGACTTAAAATGTCTTCAGCTTGCACACAGCGCACCAATCAACTTCAAACACTGTTATGACGATGAATTATAGTCACCTTCTCGCACCTCCTTGCCAGCCTTACAAACAACCGCAACTTGTAACTGGGTCATGCAAACTTGAGGAATACAGTTCCCAGTGAAAAAAAATGGTTGCTCGACTGGGCAAGTACTTATTAATTTTAACTTGACCAAGTTTCAATCTGTCTTGGCCTGGACAATCAGACATGTGAATTGCTGAGCCGTGATGACACATGTCAATGTTGATACTGCACACCACGTCACTGGACGGGTGGGTTGTGTTTAAAAACCAGGTCTAGCAGCTGCTGTTGATGCATGAAACCGATGGAAGTTTGCTCTGCTGTTTCCCAGCACTTCTGTCCAGCCCTTGCCTTGTCGATTCACTTGTTTTTAAAAACCTTCAGAAAGCACATGCAAGCGAAAACATTATTTAATAAAACATTAGTCTGTCTCAAGTTAGAATGTTGTTCCAGTATCCAGGACCATTTCACTAAAGAAGACATTAACCGATTAGAAATGGTTTAAAGAACATGAAGAATGGTGCCAAGGTTTGCAACGAACAGTTGCCATGACACAAGCAGGGTGAGCTACATATATATTTATTCCCTAGAAAGCAGGCGCACCTATATATACCTGAACATGATGTAGTACATGTAAATATTCAATTATTCAGTTGCCCTCCTGTAAGTTGAGTATATAACTACCATTGAATTATGCTTAGTTTAAGCATATTTAGTTCACTTGGATTACTCTAATGTGCATCGAGATAAATGATAAAATAGGTTCTCCTGGCACAGAGAGACACACAGTATATACACAGTACACACAGGACATTAAAAATTGTGTTTCCATGTCTTATATACATGAGAAGAATAAATATCATCAACCATACAAAAGGACAGAAAGGAATCATAAAGCGTAGTTGGATCTAACTTGAAGAGTTGTGACACTGGATACACAACAGATATATACGCTGTTGGTAGGGATGTTAAAAAATAAAGAAAAACCATGAAATTATCTCAGTCTCAATAATGATAATACATTATTGTGAAAAAGGCTAAAAAGCAAAATTCTTTCTGCTTTCTGTTTTATTTAAATATATGGTTTCAGGTTGGTCTCTGCTTCCAAACAGTAGAATATTCCCAGCCCATAATTCCATTATTGCCATCTACATGGCCTCCTCTCATTTAGGGATGGTTCAACATTTTGATCACTTTTTACCGTCAGTATGGGGGGGGGGGGGGGGGCTGTACACTTCTACAGCAAATGGAAAGTGATGGTCATTTGCAACCCAAATTTTGCAGTATTTTGGTATTGTTTCTTGGGAGATCATCATTTTTAAGTACTAAGTTGGGGGGAGTGGGGGGGGGTCATGAGATTTAGTACCCTAAGTACTAATTCAAAAATGACGATAATGAATTTTGTGAGAACTGGTTTGTGAGTGTGCGATAACACAAAATCAAATCACACTGGATCAGTGGCACCAAGTGATAGATCATGGAAAGTGCATTTAATCCCCATTAAAAAAAAAACATGGAAAGTTGATGACATGGAACATGTAACAAAACATCAAAACAGGACTTTTACATCTTCATATCATCCAGACATGGAAACAGTTTAGCAGTAAAGCTACATTTTGCTGGAGAGCCATGTTGGAATTCCACCAGGTAAAATAGAATGAGCATGTTAGTTATCAAGCCGATAAAAAACTTTAAAGTCAAACTATTTGATGTGTTAGTACTGCAATAATAAGAAGAGACTGTCATTAGCCAAAACTGATTTATTATCACAGAGGTTCTCCAAACCTTGTTGAGGACCATCATGGTGTGTATTTTCTTGTATTTTCCACTACTTACTTATTCAAATAGAAACATGCAATCTTTCCCCAGTTCCATGATAAGAGTACCCCACAATTCCCCATTTGGCATGCTTGATTTGAAAAAAAAGAAAAAAAAAAAAAATGGGGGGGGGGTGCCCTCAGACCCTGGTAAAAGGCTTCACACTCATGGGGTGCACCCCTCAGTGGGTCCATGAACAAATGGATATGACTATGAACCTTCAAACTTTCATAGACCCATTTTCTGATAATTTAACAGTCTGTTTCTTACAGTCATACATGATGATCCCGTAGCACGCTTGTCCTCCCAGGCACACTGAAGGCTGCCTTGGGTATCATTTCGGCAATACATGCAGTATTTGTGTGGCTCCTCAGTCATGTGTTGTGTGGGTACCTGCTTCAATCACAAAACATTATGCCAAACGTCACAAAATCATGGAATGTCAAAAACCAAAAACTGTAGCTGAAAAGTCTAATTGACAGTCTGGCCAACTTTGGGTACTAAAAGAATGAAAAAAAAGTACCAAGCTACTCAGTACCAAAGTATTTGTTATTGATGGTGGTCACAGAGGTCCTTTTGATGTGTGGTCATGTCATGCAGTCACATAGACATGGCCACAGTTGCTTTGTCCATGTGCAGTGAATATATTTTTCTTGCCCTCTGTCCAAATTTCTTACTCATTACTCAAATGTACTGGACTAATCAACAGGTATGCAAAGGTCAACCTAACCAAGTAAACCAGTCAGTTAACGTACACCTAACATAAACATATGTGATGAGATAATTGAGTTTTTATATGATTAATATATAATTTATCAATAATAACAGTATAAGAAATTACAAAGGACAATGGATCTGTGTTGGAACAAAATACTATGTCTATACTGTAGACAAAATTTAGCAAGCACTGAAGTTATTCTAAATATTAAATTAAAATGAGTATTATGAAAGTGTAAAACAAATGTATGAATGGAAGCAAAGAGGCCACGTGGCTCTCAGTGTCACAGTAGAAGACTCAAAGATACCACAAGTTCTGAGAGTCAAGGCATGATCTTCCAATATCCATATGTGGAAGTTCCTGTACACCAATGTAGAAAATGGAATTGCCCTTATCAATGCCCTGATGTGGAACCCAGATACAGCATCGGCAAACAACGTCCCTTAAAAGTAAAGTCAGGGTGTCCACTGACAGTGGGTACAAAGGGAAATAAATTGTCCACTTTTAAAATATCTTGATGGGACATGTACTTTAGATTTCCCTTAAAAATCTATTATTACTGTAATTAATGTTCAAACCTAGATACATGTACCCCAAAATGTACCAATGCACCTGAAAGTCCCCATTAATACTTTATTCAGCAAATATACATCACTGGAATACTTGTATACCCTACAACGATTTTCTGGCAGAAACTGTGAAAGTGAACCCCACTTCACAATGGAGCCTTAACCACTAGCTTGACCGGAAATTATAAATAAAGTAAGACAATTTGGATCTGATTATGATCGTCCAAATGATCATTCAGTGTGTACAAAACTGATTACCTGTTGAAATAACTGCCACTGAGTTGAATTAATTTGGTAAAGGTACCAAGTTTTATATAAGAAAAAAATAAATAAGGGTGCCAAGTAAGAAATACTAATACAACCCAAACAGCAGATACTAGCATCTGAGGTACAGTGCTTCATGCTGGTGTTTGGGTTTGAGAGTATTGTGCATTGTATAAACCTCTAAGGGAACACTTCGCCTGATATGTGCACAAATTTGCATGCGCATACAGTGCCAGCCTAATGAAAATTTGGAAATGGCATATTCATTTCCTGCAAAAAATTGAGTCTTGTTGCTAGGCAACTGTGTTAATCAGCCAACATTGTCACTAACATTTGTGGGAATGAAGAACACTTATTACAAACATACATAATGACTCCCTCTTATATCAAGCTGCATGTGTGTTTCAAGAAACAACTATGGCAGTTACCTTGTGTACGTTGAAAGTTTGGCAAGAGGAACCAGGGTTTCTGCCCGTGTGAAATTTTAGGGCACTCAAATTTTCATATTCTCAAGTAAAAATTCTAATAATGAAGCCTTTATGGGGTATTTCAGGGTAATAATATATGCCAACATTGTTCTTTTCTGCCAAAATCTTAGGGTAAGCAAAAGTACCCTCGAGATTTTTTAGGGTATGGCATTTTACCCTTTTTACCCTCTGGCAGAAACCCTGGGAACATATTTTGCAGTGTTGGATACAGGGATGTGCCCACAGACACATGGGGGTCTGCCTTTGTTTGATGATACTGGCCCTAGCAGCACTGTAGTCAATATCAAAGTCATTATATTGGCAAGAACTGAACTATAGTCAACCAACCCAGTTTGTGTCACAGTCATTTGCCTGTAAAAGGTGTGTTCCTCTTAGTTATGCAGGAATGATGAACAAGAAATAGAAAAGGAACATAGAATGCCTGGCCAGGTAAATGTTTTGGCAAGGAATTATCCTTTCATTCAAATTGTGGACTTTGGAGAAATTCAACTAAAGATATAGAACAGCCATTGAATTGTGTACAAATTTCCTGGCCGTAAGACCAACAAGGTGGTTTTTAGCCCTGTTGACTTATAAATCAGTCAGCTGAGCTTATAGTATGGGTCTTCTTCCCTCCATCCATCAACAATCACATTTTTAAAGTCTTCTCAAAAATCATTGGTGAGATCTGCTTTAAACCTTGGTGGCGATCTGCCTCGGGTAGGTCTCTATCAAATGTGTTAAAATAGCCGCAGTTCAGTGGTTGGGCAATTCTTAATAATTTTTTTTTCATCCGTCATCTGTCAGTAATCCTTTTTTCAACAATTTACATTATCAACTTCTCAAAAACTGTTAGCCAGAACCATCTTGGTAGAGGGGAGGGTCTCCACTGAATCTGTTCAAATACATATGCTCCAGTGATTTTTATAGCTTTTATGATTTTTTTTGTTCATTTTTGACAACATTAAAAAAATCTTTATATTCTCCAAAGCCTTTTTGCCAATTGCTTTAAAATTACATATGGACACTTCTGGAGACCACCTCAGACCTTTTTTTTCCAAACAGAGTGGTACTGCAATTTGTGTGTGTGTGTGTGTGTGTGTGTGTGTGTGTGTGTGTGTGTGTGTGTGTGTGTGTGTGTGTGTGTGTGTGTGTGTTTCTGCAGTTTTCAGCTTCTCTAAAACTGTCAGTCAGATTGTTGTGAAGCTTGGTGGAAATGTAGCTTGTGTAAGGTTTACAGAATGTTGCTCATTAGTTGGTGATACTTTGGCTACCTGATTTTAAACAAATTCAGTTCTGGTACATGTCATTTGATGCATGCATTCCCATACATGTATATATGCAAGTCAATGGGGATTGAAATACTAATTCACATTTTGGACTTCTTCTCTAAAACCTTCGAACAGATTCACATCAAACGTGGTAGGGATATACCTTGTATTTGTTTCTACCAAATTTATTCAGATGGTCATGCTTCAGTGATTTTTATCAATTTTCTTGTCCATTTTTAAGGAAAAATCTTTTCCAAAGTCAGTCAGCCTAATTGCTTTGAAATAACATAGGAACACTTCAGGAGATCCACAGAACTTAATTTATTTAACTGGTGGCATTGTGATTTTGTCCATTTTAGTTTTTTAAGAATGAGCATCTGGTTCAGTGCTATATTGAGGGTGTTTGTAAAGATTCTATCACAAAACAATCAATATGCATAAAAACTGCCACAAACCTTACATTTTTGGAAAGCTAACAAACTACTGATATATTTTCTTCCACTGTCCTGTGTGCATGTTGTCCTATGTTTATACAGCAGTTGTACTAAGTGCTGTCCTCTTTTTCAAAGAACCTTGATGAAATTTGGATTCAACTTTTTTGTTTTCTGATGTAAAAACATTAAATCTGTGGCAAACTGTTCATAACAATGTAGACTGAAAAGGCGTGTCTCAGATTTTTTATAACAATTGCAGGTTTGTCAGGAGAGTGAGTCAAAGTCTGATCGCTTTGATGTATTGAGTGAGTGTCATTGATGCAACTCCAAACATGACTAGCACCGTAACAAAACATAATTCACACAAAATGAGACATGCTTTTTCAGTTTACATTGTTATGAACAGCTTGGTGTTCTTTAAGCTGATGCACAAATTTTAAGAGAATATGATGATTTGTCTTTTTTTCTATGTCTTTTTCCAGCAACTTCATGTAGGGAATAAAGCATCAACATGACTAGTAGTAGCCAGGGGTGCATGGGTTATGGAGTGGATTTGACAATGTTTTATTTACAAGTGCTTATTAACTCATTCCACCCTGATGACGCTTTTTCCCGCTAATATTTAAATGTCGTCTGCTAATTGTATTTTACTAATTTAGGGATTATTTTTCAATATTTTGGATGAAACTTGCATGGAAGATCATTCCAAATTATATGCCCATAGTCAACAGCTTTCCTTGGCGCGCTCTGGGCGCATTGCGCCCAGAGCGCGCCAAGGAAAGCTGTTGACTCAGTCTTCTATCAGGGTGGAATGAGTTAAGAATGTCTGTGTAGCATTGTGGATAACACACTGGCAGTGGTATGAACAACCTGAGATCTTCATGTTAACTCTTTTGACCCAATCCTTATACAGTGGTATCTTAAACATGTTAAAAACAGTTCTTGTGAGAGACCATGTCTGCTCTTTTGTGACACTCGAGTCTCTATCTCTTAAAAATGCATCTGTATTTTAAAGCCACCTGCAATATGTGACCAATTTTTGTTGGCAGAAGTAGTGGTCACAGATAGCAGGCACTGCTGGTGTCCGTCTGTGTGTTACTGTTCCGTTTATCATGTTGATTTTCAAGTGAGCCACAAGAGGTAACTATGATAACAGATAAAAATTGAAGTGTGGCAAAATTTTCTTGGAAACTACTGATTGAGTGAATCTGTTTGGTGCATGCACACATCAGATGAACTGCACGATATGGTAGATTATTGGTATCATCAGCCCAGCACCTATTGATCCAGATGCTAGTAGTGCTGTACAGGGGTTAAAACCAGGCCAAATCCGACAGTTTGGCTTCAGGACTGGCAGAATTGAATTTCTGTCTGTCTGTAGGAGCAAAATACTAACAGACGTTGGTAGACACAGAGCTGTGGTGCAGAAGTAGTCTGCATTTTTCCATGCAGACTGAACGACAGAAAATTTCATCACAAGAAATCATTGGTTTGATTCTGGGTATCACAGTGCTGGCCAAGCCCTGTTATGTGGCATGCAGAAATTTTCAATCAGAACAAGTGAAAATTATAAGCACAATAGATGTAACCCTTACATGTACTTCTCCAACTGTTGACAAAATGTACTGTGGTTCAAACATGTACATGTAACAGAAATCTGTAGTGTGAGTGTGAAGCCCTCTATAGCAACACAGGTTTGAAATGTGCTGCCACCCCCCCCCCCTTTTTTTTTTATTATGATATTCTGAAAAACAGAGCATCCTTAGGGAAGTTAGGTTTATTGTTCACTGGACAATTTGATATGGACCATTCGTGCTGCATTTATGACCCATTGTCCTACTTTGAGCAGCACTGAGCATGCACTTATTGATGATCACATCTCATTCAGCAAGCACAACTCCAACCCTAGATTAGTTTTCTATATCTTTCTCAGGACTTGCACAAGGATTTCTGTATCTCTGAGCAATGAAAGGTGATAAGAATCATTGGAAATCATTAAAGCATGTGCTCCATTCATGATCCCAAAATATTCAGGAAGTGGCCTGCTTTACATGCCGCCGTCTTTGAAATAAAAGCGTAGTGGACATATTTGTGTGAAAAAATACAAATTTAATGTAGGAAATATGTGGTTCCAGGTTGACAAATAATTTAACCTTTTGACCTTGCTGCATTGGTCAGCTGTGGCAGTTGTATTATTAATGCTTGTGTCAGTTGAGAATCTGCAGATTTTATGAGGAATGATTTATTTACACCAAAACACTGAATTGTGTGTCTGGAGATAGCAGGGAAATGCCACAGACTCTAGGGCTCACAATGCACCATTTTGCATGCTCAATTTTAAGACTGATAGAATTTTATTCATAATCTTTAGTACTGAGAGCTCCCCAGAGTTTAATTTTACCCATGCTATGGATTTCATAGTTAGAAATAAGCAAAAACATTAGATGTAACATTGACTTGTCTACAGTCAAGTGGACAGCCAATTGCTCCACTCATTTTACAAATGTAATTTATTACATGTCCACGGATAAAATGTGGGACATTAGCATTAGAGCTGTCCGAGAGACAATTGCATTCCCATGTGAACGAGTATTGTGGATGCTTGGCTGATCCAAGTTTATGATGTAATATAATGGCAACAAGCTATCTTTGCCTACTTTTGTATAAGTGGATTTTTTTAAATTATTTCTAACAGCAACAATGACAAATAATGTGGCAAGTTAATTGATTTATCCATGTAGTGTGTAAGTATCACACAAGTAAAAGACCTTAAATAGAACATCGGATCTCCATTGATCACTGTTTAAGTTGTCACACAGAACAGACAGAGGACCAGTTATACATTATTTGAGGACCTCGGATCGAAATATTAATTTTTGTTCAACAAAAATTAAACAGCTATAAGCACACATGTGCATACATCAGTGAGATTGGTAGTGGCATGTGTATCAATTTTGTTCTAGTAACAAGGAATCTGAATATGATGAATAATTTTTATTCTCACTATATAAGGTCTACTGTAATTTTGAGTTGGCATGATAACTATGGCTAATGTTGTGTGAATGACATGTAGCTTGTCTACATTGGAAATCTCTGCAAAAAGTTCAATTTATGTTAACTATTTTCCTAGTAATTTGAAAATATCGAAGATAAACACTGTAATTTATGATAGCATTCAAAGGAACGGTACAATACAAATGAAATATATGATGGACAAATATAATTTTTACCCTCAGCACATAAAGTGTCGGAAGGTATTGTTGGCCTCTTCGTTGTCCTTCTGTCTGTGTGTCCATCTTGTCGACATTACCACAATATCTAAAAAAATATTCACTGTAGCTGTACCAAATTTTTGTCACTGAAGGACCTTATGATGGACCAGGTTCCTATCGAAAACCAGCTTCCTCTGATTATTTTTAAACTTTTTGTGAAACTTTTAATGTATGGGGTTAACCCTGATGAAGTTACCACAATGTCTAAAAAGATATTGACTGCAGCTTTACCAGACTTTGTCAGAGATGTATCTTATGATGGACCAGAACCCTATTTAAAACCAGCTTTCTCTTATTATTCTTAAACTTTTTTATGAAATTTTTCATGCATTTATTTGAAGGCTGTCTGAGTGACATCAACCCTGATGACATTACTGCGATATCTTCAAAAATACTGACCACAGCATTACCAAATTTTTGTCAAAGATGCATCTTACGATGGACTAGGTTCCTCTTGAAACCAGCTTCCTCTTTGTATTCATTAACTTTTTATGAAACCTTTTGAATTGTTTATTTGGAGGCCATCTGAGTGGTGCACAAGGGGACAACTTTACCATAATATCTCACCAAAGATCAAATGCAGCTTCACTGAATTTTTAGGGGAGATGCACATTATAGTGGACCACATTCCTATTGAAAACCAGCTTCCTCTTATTATTTTTAAACTTGGTATGAAACTTTTGAAGTATTTGATGGCCATATGAGTGACACACAGTAGACTGGTCTCTACCACCAGGACCTGCCCCAAGAACACATCCAAAAGTGCTCTTTCATTTCATAGACAACAATATGGAAATTGTAAGTAAAGTATTCTCCTGCGAAGTCTCAAATAAAAAAAATGCAGAATTGAGGAAAGAAGGTTGTGAGCTGCGAGGGTAATCCATTGTCTGAACGCTATTTTAACTGCATATTTTACTTACATAATACTCATTATGAACAAGGTTAATTTTATTAAATTCTCTCATTTTCATACAACTGGCAAGACCGGCTTATTTTGAAGTCTGAATTTTGCATTATCTGAATTGTGAGACGTACAGCAGGTGGCCGTTTAAATCGTCATCACTTTAAAAAGTACATGTATGTACATTTATCAAAGTACTCTTTTCTGTAACATCACACTCTGAAGAGTATAATTAACATGGAGATTCTGAGACATATTGATCATCTTGTTTGCACTGGGGCAAAGAGTAGATGGGTCTTGAACTTTTTATAGTAGAGTCTGGAAATGAAGGCAATTTTGAGTGCTTCGTCAGAGACAAGTACATAAGTTTTTTGTATGATTATGTACCTAAGCAGGAAACTGATCTTTCTTGCAGGCTGTTTGTGCCAGTACAGACATTTGTGGAGGTACAGGGAGTGGAGGTGCTGCGGTCAAGGGATGAGAACGGCCACACCCCAGCCCACTGGGCCTGTCTTGGTGGACACGCTACCCTCCTGCGCTACATCATTGAACGTGGAGGCCCAGTGGATGAAGTAAGTGACCACGAGCTGGGTCAGAGGCCAATACACTGGGCATGCTGTAATGGACATATTGCCATTGTGGACATCTTGCTGCGAGCTGGCGTCAATATTGACGTGGTTGACAACAAGGGTTGTACGCCTCTGATTGTAGCATGTCAGTATGGCAAGACAATGCTGGCTGGGTACCTCATGGGCAAAGGAGGCAGACTTCAGATGGTGGATAAAGAAGGGGACAATGCCCTACATTGGGCTGCATTTAAAGGTAGGTTTGACTGTGACTGAGTAGCATTCTGCACACGACTTATTAATATTAATCATTTTGCAGCCCATTCTTATACAGAAACCAGACTGTCTCAACCCTAAATTTTGTTGTTAATCTTTCCTTATAGCTGTCAAAATGACAACTGCTTTGAACATGTTGAACAATGAATTTACTGGATGTGTCATTAATGTAATTTACAAGATACTGTAATTAGACATGAGAAAATAGATGAGTGCAATCATACTGAT
This sequence comes from Hermodice carunculata, assembly GCA_964020975.1. Lineage (NCBI taxonomy): Eukaryota > Metazoa > Annelida > Polychaeta > Eunicida > Amphinomidae > Hermodice > Hermodice carunculata. The sequence goes on along the minus strand of OZ026619.1, from coordinate 21,398,705 downwards.
CAGAGCACCGTGCCGCCATAGCCACAGGCCTTCAACTTTGCTGGTTGTCGACCAACGCAAAGGAAAGTGGCTGCAGTGGATGGACTTGGTCATATAATCCAAGGGGGATCTTTAACAAAGGAACAGTCAATTCCTGTATTTGTGATTATGTAATCAGTCTCTGGCCCAAGTGAGGCAATTAGTGTTTATAAATACATGTATGTGATCCAACTAATTGTATTTGTGTCTTTTTGTCCAGAACCACTTCCTAGTAGTCAATATCCTATTCCGCAGTCCAAACTCTTTACTCTCCATAAGCTAACCTGTATGGAATTACTATTGTCCATATTGCACACGTTCCTCTGTAAAATTTTGACATAGGCTGCATCAGCCCAAATAAATTAAAGGGTCTTCAACGGGTAACTACTCGACATGTTTTGGAGCCTTTTACCCGTACATGTCTCTCTGAGTAGCGGCTCCTTGTCTAAGCTAAGTATTCAGCAAAGACACCCACATAATAAAGAATAAATATGAACGTGGCAAATGATGAATTAGCTAAATACGTGAAGTTTTGCTTATAAATGCAGAGCTTCATTATGAAAGGAGAATACCTGTCAAACAAACCATAATTACTAGATTTGTATAGTACAGGTTCGGTTAGAAGAATTTGACTTACCCCTGAACCAATATGTACCCTTTCTAGCTGGACAGCTTCCTAGTTAAACCACCCGCCAGTGTATAACTGAAGTGGAAACAAGCTGGGGCATTATATTCAGTCCCAGTGATAGTAAAATAAACAGTTGCAGCTAGATCACCTGTACAAACCAAGGGAAATCCCAACAAGGACTGCAACAATGGACATCTTGCACCAGAAATATAAAACAAACTCTGTGATGCCACCTACCCCTCAAACAATTATGCTTTATTAAACTGCCAACCCTGAGTCACTGTATCAATGTAATGTGTCAGGTTTGTGACATTTGAGAAAATACTGTCAATTATGAGTAAATGTGCATTTAGGCATGTCAGAAAAGAATGAAAGTCACTAGCATTTATGTCAAAAACATGTTACCAAAACAATTTTTCTTAACAGGATTTTGAGTACAATTAGGCAAGCTTGTAACTGTCGTCAGTAGCTGCTTGCTACCGATAGCCTGTGGGGGTTTGACCTAACAGAAAACAAGCTAGCCTAAAATGTCAGAAAGGTGAACATTAAAACAGAATGATGCCAAAAGATAAGTTAAGTAGCAAAACAGACAAGTCTAAAAACTGTTAATTATTGTAGCCAAACTATCTAATAATCTTTGGATATTAACAGCTAAATTATAGGGCAAGTCAGAAAAGAATGAAAGTCATTTGTATTTAAGTCAAGAGAATGCAATGAAAATATAATATTTCTTAACCAGATATCAAGCACAATTAGGCAAGCTTGTAACTGTCGTCAGTAGCTGCTTGCTACCTATAGCCCCTGGGGGTTTGACCTAACAGAAAATAAGCTAGCCTAAAATGTCAGAAAGGTGAACATTAAAACAGAATGATGCCAAGAGATAAAGTTAAGTAGCAAAACAGACAAGTCTTAAAACTGTAAATTATTGTAGCCAAACTATCTAATGATCTTTGGATATTAACAGCTAAATTATAGGGCAAGTCAGAAAAGAATGAAAGTCATTTGTATTTAAGTCAAGAGAATGCAATGAAAATATAATATAGCCTAAAATGTCAGAAAGGTGAACATTAAAACAGAATGATGCCAAAAGATAAAATTAAGTAGCAAAACAGGCAAGTCTAAAATCACTAAAATTATTGAAGCCAAACTTTCAAACCATCTCGGGATATTTACAGCAAAATTTGTAGAAATATTTGATCAAAAGTATATCTTTGAATCCTCTTGACTCAAGTTTATTGTAAATTTGGTTCTAGATGCAAAGTCCTGAAATTTAGAACAAATACGACCAAATCTCAAAATCTGTGACAAAAACGTATTATATCCAATAGTTTCCGAAATATTACTGTCTGGGAAGGATAATTAACCACTTCAAAGTTAAACTCATCTATTTTGTGATAGACTTTAATACAAAACCTGTCATTAGTGACCTGAATATCCAAGTCCAAAAACACATCTCTGAAACCATCAAATTGTTACCCTCCAAAGGGATATCTTTTGGGTAAATTTCTTCAGCAATTTCTCTGAAATTTTGTACATTTACACAAGCAATGTCATCAATATATCTTGCGTTGTTTGATAATTTTGTAGCCATTCGAAAGTCATTTTTCATCAATTTATTCATATACTTAAATTCAAGCCAGGTTAAATATAACTCTGCCAGTAAAGGGGTTGCTACCCATTGGAATGCCTTTTATTTGTTGAAAAACCAATGGTCCGCATTGAACAAAAGTATTATCCAAGAGAAATTTTATAGCATCCATCAAAGTTTCAACAGTGTAAGATTTAACATTACTTTTTGAAAATTTATTGGGTGACATATATGCTTTCTTTGTATATGAATTAATATTTATGTATGGTTTACCATTATGTTTAAACATTTTTCTTATTAATTCTGAAAGTGAACTTTTGACTTCATCTATGGGTAGAATTGTGTACAGTGTAGAAAAATCAAAACATTTGATATTTTTTGCCTTTACATCTTTGATTTCAGATACAAACTCGGAAGAATTGTTAATACTCCAAAAACAATCCATTTCACAGTTTCTAGAAATTGCATTACAGTATTTACGAAAATGATTCCTAATTGCAGTCAAACACAATGTTACTTCTTTTGATAATTTGTTTTGTAGTACATTTTGAAGCACCAGCTATGAATCTAGATTTAAAATGGTTTTTATGTAATTTGGGTATCCAGAACAAAAGTGGAATAGAGGAGTCCTCTTCAGAAATTTTGATATTAAAATTCCTTTTCATCTCATCTTTATGTGTATCTATCAAATTATCAATGGATTGTTTGTGTAATTTATATACGTCATTTCCTCTTATCTTTGAAATATTATTTATACCAAGTTCCTTTTTGAAACATCCAGATAATATTTTTTGCAGATGATCCCAAAATTGTTACCTGCCTTATCTATGCTAGTGACTACAAATCAATCTTGTAGTTCTTTGACTGCTTTAGAAACTGTACGCTGTTTTAGATTAGCTGTATTGAAATTCTTAATGTGGGATTTGTAACAATAAATTCTATTTCTAAAGACTCTTTTCAAGTTTGATAACCATCCTTCAAATTTCTGGAATTCCATTTTTTCTTTCTTTGCCCATTTCATACAGTAGGAATCAAGTGCATCACATGTGTCCTGAAAAGTACTGTCAATATTCAACTTGGGACATATCTGAAATTTTGTACCTTTTTTCATCATTTCTTTTAAACCTGAATTTTGTATTATATCCAAGTTACCTGTAAATACATGTTTGTGGTATGCATCAACAAAATTAGAATATTTACTATTAGACATACAGTCACAATTTTGATTTGCTGCGATATCCTCAAGAGTAATTGAAGCCAGAAATTTTTTGTAATTCATGATACTTTGTCCAATATTGTTGCCATATTTATAGGAAATGATGGGGGGATCTTTTATTTTGCACTCTTTGGGAATCATGTTACGAACAAATTTCAATTTGAAAAGGGACTGAATGTTTAGTGAGTCAATGATTTTGTGTTTGAAAGGAATGCTGCAAAACATTTGATCTAATTTTTTCTTATTAGAATCTGGTTTCCGAATAGTTGTTGTGTAAGCATACACAGTTTCACAAAAATTTTGCGGAAATGTGTGTTCTGAATCAGTAAGACCCAAATATTCATTTATTCTTGTTATGTCTCAAAATGATATTGCTTTGAGAGCTGAATGTAATTGATCGATGCCATTGGAGAAAGCCTGTAATAAATTTTGGACAAGGTCTTTTGTATCCACGTTCCTACATTTCCTGTTTTTCCATGATTTTCTTTGTCCATGACTTCTTCTTCTTCTTTGAATACCAGCCTGATTATTATCAAAAGGTGTGTGACTTCTGTCAAGAGTTGCAAAGTCCAAATTCCTAACATCACCGAAGCCTAAAATTCTGTCATTGAGTCCATAAGGAAAAGCTGAATTAAGTGTTTTGATCCAAAAATCTTCCATTTGTAATAATTTCCTTGTGTTAACATAACTGTCTTGGTCTAATAAATTTGGCTCTATGTAATCAATAATTTGTATCCGGCAATCCAAATGTGAATGTTCCGCAGAATTGAAATGGTTACACAAAAAAGTGTTTAACTTGTGATTTTTAATTGTAGTTTTATGACCACTGAATCTCCTTTTAACTGATTGAGTAGTTAGGCCCACATATTGTGATTTACATTTAATGCAGGATATCAAATACATGATATTGGTAGATTCACAAGATAATACCAAATTTTCTGATCGGGGGTTCCTTAATTTGAATTTTTTGTTAAAAAACGTTACTGTGAAACTCTTTGTTCTTTATGAAATTTGACTTGCAGAATAGACAGTTACAACTTTTGTCAAAACGTATTCCAAAATTTGCGCTCGAGGCTAACGCTGAACCGCTTTCACTGTTTATCTTGCTGTTCATGATTGTTTTAGGTTTTAAACGTAATTTTGAAAGCCCATCTTGCCATTTATCTATAATCATGTCCCTAAACATTATCCTGGTTCGTCGTTGTTAAGTCCACCGAGTAACAAAATTAACAATAACTGAAACAAGTCCAAATGGGTGCTGGACTAAAGATGTTTCCTGGAATTCCAGTATAACATACAGGAATCATTGATTTAACTATTGTACACAGCAATAAAATGGGTTCACTCAGGACTCCTAAATCATATCTCTTAAAAAAGATTCTGAATCTGTAAAACAAATACTTGAATCATAGCGTGGATATTGTTTTCATTGTATCTTTATGGATCTTGTAAAGCATGAGAAGGAAATATTTTTCATGACACCAATTCTAAATCAAAGATGTGTCTTGGAGTTTTTGCTTCTTATTTGCAATTCTGGTGAAACCTGAAGAGCTCATATGTTATATCTTATACACCTAACATGCCCAACTTAAACATATTTACAATTAGTGGTAGGAAATATTTAAAGAGCAAAGTGATGATGATGAATTTTCTGAAAAGCTCTTTTAGTCCTGGGGATAACAAGCACAACATTAACTAAATGTCCCACAATTTCTGTTTATACTGCATGCATTTTAAAAACCATCAATTGGCTGTCCTTCTCATGCAACAAGATTGTATGCATAGGCTTTTTAAATACTCGTGAGTTACCAGGGAATTGAATTTATGACAGGGATTTAATTGAGGATTAGAGTAAAATCCTTTTGGCCACAGGATCACCAAACATAGCCACTGTGATGGATGGTAAAGAAAATGACACCAAGAGGAATGAGAGAGAGAGAGAGAGAGAGAGAGAGAGAGAGAGAGAGAGAGAGAGAGAGAGAGAGAGAGAGAGAGAGAGAGAGAGAGAGAGAGAGAGAGAGAGAGAGAGAGAGAGAGAGAGAGAGAGAGAGAGAGAGAGAGAGAGAGAGAGAGAGAGAGAGAGAGAGAGAGAGAGAGATGTGTTGTATTTTCATCAAGAGAGTACATGTACACACATAATTATGTGCATGATCGATATCATATATAATAATGGTTCTAATGAATGCACTGTGTCACCCTTTTGTGGTTTGATCATTTTTATTTAGTTTGAATTGAAAAATATCTTAATGTGACATAATTACTTGCACGATTGAACAGACATCATGTCATTGACTGAATGGTCAACATTGCTAGAAGTCAGTCCATCAGACAGACACTTACCATACAAACTGAAAGGTGAAAATTAGGTCAGTGTGCCCTAGATCAGTTGTTTCATATACCACATACCAAACCAACACAGGACCAAGCATTGTAAATGAAATTAATCCATCATAGTCAAAGGTGCAAGAAAAAATGGCTTTGATCAAATTTTGATAATTAACTAAAAATGAGTAGCTAGCTTCAGAGTGCTAGTTTCAAAAATTTACAAAGTAACGTGTGCCCAAGATTCAACTGCAATATAAAATTTAAAAGCCTTTAACAAAGCCTTCACTATAGGTTAGCTTCATGTTTACTTGCTGACTGAAGATACTATAAGTACATGTAATGTATATTCTGCCCTCAAATGGAACGTGGAGTTCAGTCAGCTTCTCGTCAGCATGTGCACTGGCACTGGCATTGTAAGCTCAATCTTTTCTGACATATATAAATTTAAAAGATTTGATTGTGGGCAAAAGTTACTTTGTGTCTGTAGATCACTTATGTTATTAGATTGATTAGTCGTGCACTTAGTATCTGGTCAAAATATCAATAATCCTTTTGATAAATATTAGTGATCCTATTATCATAACTAGTTCTTACTTAAATTTGCACATTGTGGGCAGGTGTTTGCCAGTCTACTTATCTCTGTATCATTTGCATCAGACAATGGTCTGAATAAGAACACAATAGCACGCTGTCAACATTTTTAACACAAATGTAAATTTGTGTGTATCAGGTTCTGTTAACCCTTAAAGTGCTAATCACTGCTATAGTCCTTTTCTCATTACTGTTAAATAGATAATGGTTAAAAGATTCAAATTCCTCATGAAGATATCTTTTATTCAAATACCAGCAAGCCTAGTCTAAAGCAAAAAGTAGTCTTTCCTCAGGACACTTTGTGCACATTGCAGCAAAGTGCCCCAAGGAAACCTGTTGACTCAGTCTTAAGTCAGCACTTTAAGAGTTAACATGCAGTTCCATGCCTTTGAGGAAGAGTCAGTCAGGTATTAAGATTGGGCAGGATTCCTGTGCAACCTCCAAGTCATTTTATCATGTTTTATATTTTCAGACTATTGCAAATAAATTACCCACAGAGCACCTTGTGCAAAGCTTTAACTCATTCCATACTGTAGTGACAGGCATTGGTCAGTGGTTCTGGCACTGCCTGGCAAGTCATGCTGCAGCTGCCCTTGCAGCAGCTGCAGCATGACCTGCCAGGCAGTGCCAGAACCACTGACTTAAGAGTATAGGCATGTTGGTACTTGAATGAACGCTCTTTTCATGAAGAATTTAAATATGCAATTGTCGTAGTAAATCTAGGTAAATATACGGAATAATCAGGGACTGGTACATGTATGGAATGAGTTAAAATTATACACTCTGTGTGACTATCCACATATAATATATAGACCTCTCAACATGCTCCAGGTCAACTGCTTTCCTTGGCATGGGTTCAATGCCTGGTGCCTAATTATGCCAAGTTGTTGACTCAAGTTTCAAATCAAGGTGCAAAGGGTTATCCTTTTTGAATGAACTGTGCACATCATTTGTTTGTTAGAAATATTTTGTAGTGTAGACAAGTTTATTATTTTTATGGACAGAAACATGATGCGTATGTATGTACACACTTAAGATGAGGCTGCCTCAGTGTATTTGGTGTGTGATGTTTGAGTGCAAACACAAACATTTTTTTTTTTCAATATTGTTCCTTTTTGTTCCTTTCTTTCCATCACTTGAAGTTGAGGTTTCCAGAGTTTTTTCCATTGTACCATCATCTTGAGTTTGCTTGTTAACCCTGAAGAGCCATGACTCTAATGTACATGTAGCTTTTTGGCATGTAGCATTTCCCTTTAAAAATTACCAGGAAGGGTCCAATGGTGTAAATGTCTTTCTTCAACACTGACATGGATGATGAGTAAACAGCTTGACTCTGCACACTTCACCAACAGGGCACTGAGGAAAGCTATTGATTGAATCCCCAAAGGGTTAATATGATGCTGAATAAACTGGCCACTTTAACAGCGTATGTGCTTTAGGAAAACAGTACTTGGATTCACAGTGAAAAATTAGATGTTTAGAACCACAGATCAACAGTTTTGAAGATATAAATTGAAAATGATAATGAAAAGTAATAGGAATGTACATATCCCTATTCCTGCTTACTAATGTGACATCAAACTGGTTTGGTTTCTGGACCTTCTGTTGTGCACTATTCAGATTGTGAATCCAGTCAGCTTGCTTGCATGTTTACCAACTTGCACGTCGAGTGACTTGCATTATATACATGCATGGATGTATTTCATGCACTTAGTAATAGGATGAATGAATCCAAAATGAAGCTAACACTGGCATGTATAGTACATGTGCTTTTATTCTTGAAAAAAATTATGACAGTTCCAATGCAGAGTCATAGAGATCCACCCTGGCAGGAACAGATGTGATGAGAGTGAGTGTTTGTATTCATTTCACAATGAAAATATGATACCACTCAGACATATTGAATCAAAATATTGTTTTGTGGTCAGGGATCATTCCGACATGTTGTTTTTATGAGTGTGCATGGTGGAAGGGAGGGAGAAAGAAACTGTGTATGCTTTTTAGATCATGGAAAAATTAGTTTTTTTTTTGCACCAAGCTTTTTCACACCCAGGCCAAATTTGAACCAGTGGGAGCTCCAACCTTTGGCCTAATTTTTTTAGAATACAGGATTGGCAAGCCTCAGTCATCAAGATGTCAGCAATTTTTTACCTTTTTCAGTGCTTAGCAGGACTAAAGCGGATCTACAGTCAAACTAGTCTGAATCATCATAAGGATACCCAGACTCGTATTCCTCATAAAAAGACCTTTCATTCAAGTACCAGCATGCCTGTGGTTCCATAGAGAATATCCCAGGTCAACAGTTTTTCTTGGTGTGCATTAAGGGCAATGTGTCCAATGTGTGGTGAGAAAAGCTGTTGACTCAGTACAAAATTTGGCACTGAAAGAGTTAAGTAGGACTGTGAATTTGCAATGGCAGTGTGTGTGTGTGCCTTGTTGCACAGTACATAGTTTTTAACCCTTTTCCCCCTTGAATTAAGACTGAGTCAAAAGATTTCCTTAGCATAGATTGGGCACTAAGTGCCCATCCCATGACAAGGAGAGTTGTTGACTTGAGGCATGTGATATTGATAGATCTCATAGACCATTCTGATTCAAACTGTTTTTTCATTGTATTGTACTGTTGAAGTTAGTTGAAACACTGTAGCAGACGACATTTAGCCACCAGTCAGTTTTGGCCAGTTTGAGGGGGAAAGGGTTTGACATGGTAACCATTTGTGGAGCTAGGCCAATCAGAATGTGAGTCACTTTTCTAATGCTAAAACAGGGATCATGTAGTCAAAGGGCAGACATAGTGGAGTTGAGAAAATGCAGAGATTGGTCTGTCTGGCAGGCAATTCTTATGCATAACTTAGATAACTTTAAAACTGTAAATATATATGTAGAAACACCAAATTTTTGAAATTGAATCTAAATGCATAGCTGACACAGTTTTCATTGTTGGTTTGTAAATAATGGGGCCCATGGGCCCCATAAGGCTGTAAAATAGGGGCCCATCCCTGCAAGGGATGGGCCAAGCTAGGGAGGTCGGGGGCATCCCCCCCCCCCCCCCCCCGGAAAATTTTTAAATAAAGCATGCCAAATGGTGCATTCTGAGGCCAAAATCAAGCATTTTGAAGGTTTTATTGTGTGGTGAAAATTGTGTCTTTTTTGGTCAGTTTTTGATCCTCAGTCTTCAGCGGTACTAATTCCTGTACAGCAGTATATGAATCATGTAAATGTTATCAACTGCACCAGGAAGGATCAGATCAGATCAGACTGTAGTTCTACACAAATAAAAGTTATTTTTCATACTTTTAGACTGCCAGTCACAGTGCATGCCTAGCCATAGCAAGTGGAGTCAGAGTGAAATATCCTCCTCTGGGCCTTTAATGTACCATCACTTTGTTACACTGTGAATGAATTTGAAAGGCTTCTGATAAAACATGCTCAGATTCAGAACTGCAAAAATTATGACCAGACTCCATGGACATTCACAGTTGCATTATCAGGTGATTCTTGGAAGTTCAAAAAAATATTCAAGGACAGGAAGATTTCAAACTCAAAACAGCCAATTTCACTGTCCAACAAATAAATGAAATATAAACAACACTGGGAACTGATATCATATATTATGTTATCAGTTACTACTGTAATTAGTATTTCAATTATTTGTATGACAAGTTCGATGAAATTATCTCTGCTGGCAGTATTAGGGCAAGTTGGATAAAATTATCTACCAGCAGTGCCAGAAGTTTCCAGTATAACTGTTGGCTTCAACAGACTTCAACAACAAGCCAGCAAAGGAGAAAAAATTCTTCAAGTGCCTAAAATACACCAGAAAATATCCACCACATTTCACTCACATCTCACTCATATCAGTTTTATATTAAGTGTTTCACAATAATGAATAAATCATGAATAAATCAAGCTGCAACACAAGTAAGATTGAGCTATATAATTTTATTACATAAATTACACCCGGTGTCATTTGTGTAATAAAATAATAAATCTCAATCTTACTTGTGTTGCCGTAGGAGTCACACTAAGGATTTTTCAGTGTGGGTCCTTTGGACCCGGGAGGTGCACGTCCCTGGTTGGACCCATCTTTCTTCTTTTTCAGAAAAAATAGCGAGTCCATGGACTGAGTCGATGGGTCCAGTCTGAACTTGTGCAAACTAGACTTCATTTTGTGTGATTTGATTGATTTATTTGGTATGATCATGGAGGTAGAAAGGGGCAGTATCTGATATCGCACACCGTGTGCCATCGGCAATTTTTTTAACTCTCATGCACAACAAGCGGCATGTATATTGAGCATGCCTGGGCTCTGTTATTTTTGCGATTCATTCCACGAGATGGTTAGAAATTACATGATTTATATTTCTGTGCACTTTCTATTTCAATTTACCTGAGAAATTTGATGCCGTAGGAGGTGTCAAGAGCCTGATCGTAAGTGCGGTCACTTTTTTTACTGAGCAACACCGTACAGGCCGTGCAACACAACACAAGCGAGTGTACACAGCCTGCCACAGGCATGGATGATTTTCCCCTATGTTGTAGGCCTGCGTATATTTTTTCGGCCTGCGATGGTGAATTTCATTCCTCTCTTGTTCTGTCATACAGATTTGTTCCATTCAAACAATATAATAAAATCAAAACATCAAAATTTTGTTAAAAATCACCAACAACGACGTGACGCATGGGAGACAGCAATCAACAACACATGATCACATCGTGTTTACGCAAATCTTCGCTTCGTCCACGTGTGACCGTGCAGTGACTAATCTGCCTATTTCCTTTTCCTTCCGTTAGGAATTTTCATTTGTGCCTTTATCTGTATCTAGATTTGTTTGATGGAAGTCTTTTTGGTGAAGATATGATGCGAAAATTAAACATCTTGGTCCAATAATTTTCGCTTTAATACGACTTTATCCTCCCCAACATAGCGGACATGAGACAGGCACATGTATGGGCGGCAACGAGTTTGATTGGACAGTGAGCGCCACGTGATTGAATCCAGCCAATGAGGAACCTGGAAATGCTCTCACCGCATTTAAATGAGATGAAATGACGTAAATTTTTGCAGGAATACCCCAGGAATATTTTTTCTTAGCAAATAAGAGAGCTTGTTACAAACAAAGACGAACTTCCAGAGAATTCCACCAGTATACTGCATAATCATGGTCATGTTGGGCGATGCAAAACACCGTGACTCTCACTCTGTTTCTGTAGCTTTGAAAAACTATGCGCTTAGGTTTGAAATCATGAATTTATTACAATTGTGCATAAAGTATTCACAAGTTACAACAAAATTAGAAAATGAGAAATTTATACAGTGCGCCCGGCAGGCCCCGTCACTCAAATCAATGTGCGTCTTCCCTGAAAAAAGTGCGCTAATCCCGCAAGGCCGCACCCAAGAATGAACACTGCTGGCATATGCACAATGATTTTTTCACTTCAGCTACAAAATTTACAATTTTATGGACAGTTACTTTAACATACAATCCAGTGAGAATGTATATATTAAGCCCCTGGCCTGTTAGAATTACAGAGTGTATTGAGTTGTGCATTCATATGCATATGAGTTTAGGTGGTTGTCTGGTTTAAGCCTTGAAGTGCTGATTTAAGACTGAGTCAACAGCTTTCCTTGGGGCACTTTGCATGCATTGTGCGCAAAGTGTCCCGAGGAAAGCAGTTGACTAAGACTACATTTTGCTTTAGACAAGGCTTGCTGGTATTTGAAGGATAGGTATCTTCATGAGGAATTTGAATCTTTTTTTTGTATGTTGAACAGTAATGAGGAAGTGACCATAGCCGTGATTAGCACTTTAAGGGTTAATGTGTTTTTGAGGGAACCCGGTCACACTGTTAGAGGCCTGTATGCCTGCTGAGCAAGCAACAGGCATACCTGTTATGTGGAAAAGTGTATAGCAGGTGCTCCTAGTGTAATATCAGTTATTTCTAACTATGTCTTCTCAAATTTTCAGCTATGTTTTTGTCAGCATATTCCTATTTCCCAGTTAGTGTCTGACCATTTTAACTAGGATCATAAGTAGAATTCTTCAGAATTGCAAAAAGAAAAATGTGGTTAACATGATAAACACTGTGAACTTCATTTTTGTCATATTACTGCGTAGGCACAGCGAAGTGAGGTATCTAGTTCTTTACAATATTATTGTGTGAAAGAACAAACAAACAAAAAAATCAAAAAAAAAAAAAAAACAAAACAAAACAAAAACAAAAAAACACAACAAAACAGTTATAAACTTTGTTTTGATGAGAATGCATGGGTGAGTGTGTATCTTCCCTTGACACATGGCATTCCACACATGTCCATTTACATAGAAGGAGCCCACTGGCCTGAGAACAAGTTAAGAAAATTGGTCATCAAAAGGTTACTGGTCACCAGAAGGTTACTCTTGCAGTTGTTGATGCAATATTCTGTGTGCACAGCAGCAGATAGGATGCTGAAGCCATCAGCCTCTTTTGTGTTTTTTTGTGTAGAGGATATTAAAATGGAAATCTCAGCTGTCTAGAAATGTACAGATGACCAATTGCCACAGATAATTGCTATGATACCTGTGTAGTGGCAATGCATAAAATTTACATTGATGGGCTGCTTGTGATGCAGAATGATAAGCCTGCATTCACCATATGTTTACATTGTAACAGGCAAGGTCACACCTAACAATTGTTTTACAACTCATCATGCTCATGTCAGTCCAACTGTAGAGAAAACTGCAAGAATTGATAGTGGTGAGCTTTTAACTGGCCATGAGGCCCAACTCCGCATGCAATGTTAGAGTGGCAGTTTGGGCCACACAAATGCAAATTTAAAAAACTAAAATACCTGTTAAGTTCCACAATGTACATCATTGTACAGTAGTCCCTCCTTTGAAAGACCACTCCTTTGGGAGACCACCTCCTTTGAGAGGCCACAGTTGTCAGGTCTTTCTGTAGTACTTTTCATGTTATTTGTACCTATTTGAGGGACCACCTGCTTTATGTGACCGCCTTTTGGGTGGCACTAGGGGCGATCTCTCAAAGGAGGGACTACTGTATGTGGTGTGAAGGGGGCTAGACAGATGAGGTAGACTGGGTCCACTGAATATGCAAGCCTGCCTCACAGTGCTCAACTGAGGCTGATAGAATGGAGTGGTGCAGAGGTAGACGACCCCCATGGGGTCACTGCATCAGCACTGAACATGCATGTTTGCACAGCTGTAGGTGGTAGGGGAAGCTTACAGAATTGTACAAGTGACAATGGTCGTAGCAGCTTTTTCCTACTTCGATAACTGTCAGGCCATTTTTGTATGTGGCTGGTGGCCCAGGTTCTCTGCACAATTGTGAAGGGCCCTGGGTTTGCTAAACAGGCAACAACAGCATCACCTTGAACAAGGACCTATGTGTGATGAATTATTAATCTACTTCATGTATAAAAATTTTAAAGAGGCAATGACTTGTCTCTCTCTCTCTCTCACTTTCTCTCTCTCCAAAAACCTCTGTGAGAAAAGAATTTTATCTTAGGTTTAATGAATCTTTTTCTCCAAAATAGTGAATTTAACCTTGAGTGAAATACCTCAAATAAAAAAAAAACTGTGAAAATTCATACACATGATAAGGCAATTTACAGTACATATATATGCATGTAAAAATGGTGGTCTCCGGGGCCTTGCCCTTGTTTTTTTTGTTTTTTTTTTGTTTTTTTGTTTTTTTTGTTTTGTTTTTTTTGATTATTTGGCTGAACATTTTCAACTGTTCATCATCAGTTCTTGTGGGGCTGTTTTGCAAGGTTAAATAAAATAATGCAGGATGAAATTGACGAGGTTGGGACAAGGGAAGAAGTGACAGCCACAAAGTCAGACTGTATGGGTTTGCTGCATGTTCACATTAGAAAATGCTGGCAAATTTAATTTGCATTTAAGTTTGCATTTTTCTGCTATGATTTCGACATTTGTGTAGGTCATCATCAGATGGTCTGCTTCATATGTAAAAGTATCATAAACCCTTGTGTTGGTTGTGCTTTGCTTGAAAAGCATGAAATTATGAGCTGGATTTGTCAGCCCTGAAACAGCCGACCTGTTGACTTCAGGAGACTCGTCAACATTCCATGAATGTCGGCAATGCTCACTGCGGCCTTTTGGACCAGTATCATTGCAGTCCACATATGAGTCACTGAGCTACATGTGGGCCAAACATGTCACTGGGCATACAGATAAATGACACTTTATTGATGCTAAAATAGCCTGCAAACAATCACAAGTTAGAAATTATTTTCACACTGATCTCTGTGCTGAGAGATTCCTGCCCTGAGAGACTAGTGTCTTACAAGAAACAGTCTCCTCACAATGTAGGGATTCCTAATTCTATATGTGTTGGTTTTCCTATGTGACTGAGGTACCATGGACTGTGTTGAGCTGAGAGACCATGCACTTTTAAATTCAGAGACAGACTACATCGGGTCCATGTTGTGTTACAATTTTCCCATTCAGTTGAAAAAGGGGGAGAAAAATCATCAGATCAAAAGGGGCACATGTATAGCTTTACCACCGGAATTGTGAACAGACATTATCTTTGTGCTCTGACCCACAGTGGTTTGTGTCTTATCCCCCAGTCAAAGATGCTTGACTGTTGCAAATATTTACGTGATGTTGTCATTCTTAATAGGCGATCACACAAAATGGGCAGGCATTCAGGTCACTTGCAGAAATGATATTAAAAAAATGAAAGAGGACAGAGTGATTGTACTGTGCATCATGTTTCATACATAAAGATGAGATTGCAGCGTGGATTAGAACACGTTAAAGAAAGGAGTTATGTACCAGTGACCTATAAAGCACACAAAGGTTAACATTAGCATGAAAGTCACATAGTTCCAATTTTGTGTTTCTGTGATTGATTGATATTTTGATGCAAAATTGATGCCTGTTCTTGAATGGCCTGTGGATTAAATGGGAATAAGGTGTGTACACAAAGAGGAGATAATAGATTCCTTTGCATTTCTGCAGTGAAAGTACAGCGTGCTTGTGATTTCATTATGAGTCTGATGAAGTCGTAACAAGATTGCCCAGACCAGGCTGTCAGAGGAAGACGATGTTGGCCACATGTGCAGGAATGGCATTTCTATGGATATTTTACAGGGCTTCTTTTTTCAAGTCTCCAACGTACACTTTTCAGACCAAAATCACATACTTTTTGTCATACAACATTTTCAGAATATATCATATAGAATTTTTTGCTCATCAAATGATCAAAGGGTCAAGTAAGTGATGCAGCTTCAAGAATAACTGAGCAGTTGATCATGCCTCTAGTGCTTCATTGAGACTGCAGACAATCATGCATGTCACTGATTTCATTGGAAGCTGATAAGATGAATGTACAGGTTCAGGGGTGGTTGACATGATGGAAGCTTATTTTACTGTAACCATGGAAACAAGTTGTGTATTGGCAGGCAGCAGGCAGAGAGGATCAGGGTACTTGAACAGCGGTGAATCTTGTGGTTAGGGGAGCCCCAGTTCATTTAATGAGAAAATACATAGGTTCACCTGTAAGAAGTAACCAATGGATGGGATGAGAATGTAGAGATCTTTATCATGTGGACCCACAACATTGCATCAGTAAGATTATGGTGTCAGTCAGGCTTGAAATGAATGCTTACATTTTGTCACATCAAATAGCAGCTCTCTCATTACTGACTCTTGTCAGCATATTTTCCAAAAAACAATTTAAAATGTTTTGATTTATACTCATGCATACCGAATTTAATAAATCACCACCTACACACATGTACCAACAAAATGTGACCTGTCTTATCCCTGCAGCAGAAGGAGTGTCCAGGATGGTAAACACGTAGGGCAAGTAAGATGTACATGTGCTGTGTAAGGTTCAGCTATAGATTGTTTTATTGGTGTTTAACCCTTTCCCCCTTGAATTAAGACTGAGTCAACAGCTTTCCTTGGCATGGGTCGGGCACTAAGTGCCCGACCCATGCCAAGGAAAGCTGTTGACCTGGGGCATGTGATCTTGATAAGTCTCATGTACATTTCTGAGTCAAATTGTTTTTCAAAACTGTTGAAATTAGTTAAAAACACTGAAGCAGACGACATTTGACCACCAGCCGGTTTTGGCCAGTTTGAGGGGGAAAGGGTTAAATTTGTTAACTCTTTCAGTGGCAAATTTTGGACTCGGTCAACAGCTTTTCTCAGTGTGCATTGGGTGCAGTGCGCCCAATGCATGCCGAGAAAAGCTGTTGACCTGGGATATTATCTCTTGAACTATATGCATGCTGTTACTTGAATGAAAGGTCTTTCCATAAGGAATACAAATCTGGGAACCTTATGATAATTCAGACTATTTTGACTTAATTAGATTGACTTTAGTGGTGATTAGCACTGAAAGAGTTAAGACTGAGGTAAGAGGGTTCCTTGCGGCAGACATTAGAGCATACTAATGGCAAGGCCTGGAGTACGGGCCTGGGTCCACCATGCACTGAAGGAAGCTGCAGAACTGCTAGCCACACAACATGTTGTCGTGGATATTGTCTTGTTGTCCTGGGTATTGTCTTGAACATCCATGTTTGACAATTGGATTAACCCACTGCTCTTTCAGTTGAAACCGAGTCCACAGCTTTCCTGAGCGCTCAACTCACGCTTATCAAAGCTGCCTAACCTACACAGGTTTTTATGCTTGACCTCATATGAAAATTTTATTCAAATTGTTCTTAATTAAGAGTGAAATTGGACAAATTTTGAAGCAGATGATGTTTGACCAACCTCCTGTTGTGGCCACTTTAAAGGGTCCAGTAATATAATGTAAAGGTTTATAGGCACCTCCATCCAAAAACAGCCACAGTTAAATTTATAAATTTGTGTCTTCCAGAATACTAGAATGAGCCAGTTGGCATTTTGCCAACAAACTGTCTACCAGAATGGAATGAGCCAGTTGGCAGGTTGCCTACAAACTATCTTCCAGCATAGAATAAGCCAGTTAGCAGGTTACCTTCAAACGGTCTGCCAGGATACCAGAATGGGCCAGTTGGCAGGTTACCTGCAAACTGTCTTCCAGATTGGAATGGGCCAGTTGGCAGGTCACCTGCAAACTGTCTTCCAGAATGGAATAAGCTAGTTGGCAGGTTGCCTGCAAACTCTCTGCCAGGATAAAATAAGCCAGTTGGCAGGTTGCCTGCAAATTGTCTTCCAGAATACTAGAATGAGCCAGTTGGCAGGTTGCCTGCACATTGTCTTCCAGGATACTAGAATGGGCCAGTTGGCAGGTTACCTGCAAACTGTCTTCCAGAATGAAATGAGCTAGTTGGCAGCTTGCCTGGAGGTCATTTCCAATCTAGTCTGTTTGCCCCTTCCCAATCTGCAGACAGGAGGACAGGTATGCACTTGGAGTATTGTCACTTATTAGCAAGTTTTGCTAAACCAGACATAAATTAAAGCTAACCCTGTTTTTTCTAATCAATCAAAAAGGAGAGAAAATTCTTGTGCAGGACAGGTATACATCTTACCACTGGGAGGTAAATTTGTTAGGAAACCTGAGTAAAATACACAGGATTTAAAGGTATGTAGTAACACTAATTTGGCCAGTTGGGATTAGGTTGCCTGAGATGGAATAATGTACATGTATTGAGAAACAGCTGTTCACCCTTGGGTGATATTGTGATGGCATATCAATAGCATGTCATTCTGATCGGTAAAGTAGAGAATCTTACATGGCTGAATGTGAGCTACTATTTTTCTCTCACAAGGTAGGGCCTGTATTTTTCCGTTTTTAACGGGAAAGGAATAATGAATTTTTGTCACCTCTGAAACGGAATTTGCTGTTTTGCCTCCATGTGTTTTAAATACAAAGAGAACTACTGAAACGGAATTTGGAAATTTCTGGCTGGTGAAACGGAATTTCTAGTTTTTTGAAACGGAAAAATACAGGCCCTAACAAGGGATCGTTGTTGGTGGGGAAAATCACAAGTGACTGCAGGTTACGAATGATTGTCGCCACTAACAATGATTCTGAGTGAGAGAAAAATAATAATTCACTCTCAGCCATGTAATTTTTTTTTATTCTATGTTTAATTGGGTATTTGTCACAAAAAATATGCCCTGAGCGTACTATCAAAGCCAACCAGGTTAGTGGTATGCCATGTAACTTGTGTACATTCGTTGTACATAGTTATCCCACGTCACGTGTGATATAATCAACCATCCCTTGCACACATTTCATTTTGTCAAAATTTTAATGTGCACACTGCGTCATGGATGCAGGCACATCTCAATTTGGTTGGAACAGTGTTTAGGTCATTTGATGTACAGTGAGTTACTACTGTTGAATTTCACGCTAGAAAATGATAATTCACCCTCATAATAATTCTAATTTAGAATAAATTGTGCCTGTATGGTCTTTATAAAGAGTACAACGCTGTGCATAATCAGTAAATTTTGACATTCAACAAAGAAGTTGATACAGCAATCCCCTCTTATATGACCCCTCTGAAAAAGGCCACCTTTTCTAGAGAGGCCATTTCTCCCTGCACCACAGATGGCCTTTTCATTATATTTTGCCCTCAGGAGAGGCCATCCCTCTTACAAGGCCATAATTCTGGGGCATTTAGGACAGTCTATTATTAGAGGGACACCACTGTATTTAACTCATTCCATACTATGGTGACAGGCCTTAGTCAGTGGTTCTGGCACTGCCTGGCAAGTCATGCTGCAGCTGCCCTTGCGGCAGCTGCAGCATGACTTGCCAGGCAGTGCCAGAACCACTGACTTAAGACTTTAGGCATGTTGGTACTTGAACGAACGCTCTTTTCATGAAGAATTTAAATATGAAATTGTCATCTTAAATCTAGGTAAATATACAGAAAAATCAGGGACTGGTATGGAATGAGTTAAATTTTTTAACATTTAAACATTGTCTGAATGCACTGAGCTAGTATGCACATGGGCCATCCTAATGGCTCAGCATAAAAACCTGGCCATAAAAAAATGGCCGATTAGATTGGTGGTGAGTACATGTACTACATGTAGCTCTCCTGGGTTGACAGAGTCGGCAAAGCTCCTGGGACAGAGTTGTCTGCCCAGGGGACTAGAATTTCTTCTCAGAAACTGGTATGTGGAGGCATTTTTAGTTTGGCTTGAGCATTAGGGTGATGGAGAAGATATCTTTTTGTGAAGGATATGTTAGACAGTGTGGAGCAACAGGAAGTTTTTCATGTTTTTTCCCCCCAAATTAGCTCATTCAGTGCTTAATTTTGGACTGAGTGAACAGCTTTTCTCTGGAACTAGAGGCATGCTGGTACTTAAATGAAAGGTCTTTTTACGGGAATACGAATGTGAGATCCTAATGATAATTTGCACCAGTTTCATTTTAGTAGATCGACTTTTAGGCATGATTGGCACTGAAAGTGTTAAAATTAAATAGTGTTGTCAAGTGAGGTGATGCTATATATGGCAGCTGGCAGACAAGCAATCGTAAAAGTGCACCTGATGAAAGGCAAGAGGAAATATGGTGATAAAGTCAAATAGGCACTGTTATGGCAGGAGTCATGTACATATTATTTCTGTGTCTGTACGTGGAGCCACTATTGAGAATAGTAGTGCCATTGTCTGTTTTACAGGGGTCGCATTATTTTGTTTTTGAATTTGTACAAGTATTAGAACCTGACTGTAGGTGGATTAATGACACATGGCCATGTCTTTATTGCCGGACTGGCTCATTTAGGAACTCAGTACAGTGGTCTCCCTCTTATAAGGCCAGCCTATGTGCACCAGAAATGTGACTGTATAGGCAGGGTGGCCTTTCTTGATGAGGGTAATAAAGCGAAATTACCATACTTGATGCGTAGAGAGTTGGCCTCTCTAGAGGGGATGGTCTCATTGTTGTTGTTGTTGTGGGGGGGGGGCTTATAAGAGGGGGACTACTGTATTAGATTTCATCATCTTGGCCTGTGAATCTGTCAGCTTTTACACAAATTTTATTATTATTCCCCCCTTGGAAAAAGGCTTGGCATGCAGCTTTGCTCATGTGGGTCGGTCTGTTGGTGGGTAGATAGACCTTGGTTTCTGTACTATACTTAAGTAGTTTTTGAGATAGGACTTTGATAGTGCTCAGGTATATACTCAAGCATAAGGGCTAGGTGAAGTATGAAGGTGGTTGACTTTGACCCTATTTCCAAGGTCATGGAGGTTCTGTAGTAAGTTTTGGTTTCTGCACAATAACTAGAAAAGTTTTTATAATAGGACCTGTACTTCACACAGGATTATAGTCCTTATCCAGGGCTAGGTCAAGTTCAAAGAAGGGTGACCTTTACCTAAATTCAAAGGTCACAAGGTCACTTTATTGAACCTGATTTCTGCATGGCTACTCAGAATTTATAATGACTTCAATATTGCACATGGTAATAGTCCTCAATTAGGGCTTGGTCAGCTTAGAAGATTGATGACCTTGACCAAATTCCCAAGGTCACTACCAAGAGTCCTATTGTTAAACTTGGTCTGTGCATAATTAAAGATGTTTTTCACCTAGGGCTTTGATGTTGCACGGGAGTATAGCCTTTTATAAGAGCTAGATCAAGTTCTCAAATGGGTGACCTTGGGTGAATTTTCGAGGTCACAGAGCCACATTACTGAATTTTGTTTCTGCTTCATAACTACAAAAAAATTTGAGCCAGAGCTTTTATTTTGTAGATGTTTATAGTCTTCTGTTAGGGCTAGATCAGCTTCAAAGAAGGGTTATGTTGACCCAATTTCCAAGGTCACAATGCCACTTTACTGAATATGGTTTCCACATTCACTTCCCAAGGTCATGAGTGCCCCATTTAGTACTATCAACAGGATAATGAGGGCGAACATAATGACGGTAGGGGAGCATCTATGTTTTACAAACTTATCTTGTTTCCTTCAGTTTTTAAACAGATTATCCACAAGCACATGTATTAATCAGTAAATTAGACTAATCCTGCTGGTAAGCAGCAGTTGGTGGCTTATAATGATTATGCAGGAGTGCCAGAACTAATCGTGCAGTTGCAGCTTTGTGTATTTGTTAATTATTAATTTTCTGCTCAGGTCTGTGAAGCTGACTTAGTGAAAGTGCACGGTGCCCTGTAGGGTGCAACAAAGTCCAGTCAATGAGGAAGCGAGATGCTGTTTGTTGGGCTGGCTAGAAACAGCAGTGAAAGCCACAGACCTTGGGTCATAGGCCAACAGTCCAGGGCCCTTGGTCTGCCAAGCAGGCAATGAACAGTTGTCTGTCTGAGAAAAAATAACCTTGAAAATTGTTGTACCAAGCTGTTTCCTGTTTAGCATGAACTTGACTGGGATCGGAAAGATGCTACCTGTATATTGTAGACAATTGGTGTTTGATAATAAGTTGGGATTCTTTTCAGAATTTTGTCCAAAAATAAAAATTAAGTAGTTGCAGTGATCAGGGTAAGGTGATGCGATGCTGCAAGTCTGCTGAGCAGGCAACCTATAGAGATGTCAGACAGCCAAGAACCTCGCAGTTGCTTGGTCATGTTTTGTCAAATCAGCTGTGTTATAAAGCTGCAGTGTGATGCGCCCTATGCATATTACACAGCCAGGACTGCACAGACACAGGAAATTTGGTACAATTTTATTTTCAAAAGCATACACTGCTATACAGTTAACCCTTTCCCCCTCAAACTGCCCAAAACCGGCTGGTGGTCAAATGTCGTCTGCTTCAGTGTTTTTAACTAATTTCAACAGTTATGAAAAACAATTTGACTGAGAAATGTACATGAGACTTATCAAGATCACATGCCCCAGGTCAACAGCTTTTCTTGGCATGGGTTGGGCACTAAGTGCCCAACCCATGCCAAGGAAAGCTGTTGACTCAGTCTTAATTCAAGGGGGAAAGGGTTAATATACAGAATAAGAAATAATAATGATTAAAAAAAACATGTAATAAATACAATAACCATGATAACTGGGAGAAGATTCTCTGAACTGTGAAGAGAACAAAGAATGGAGATATCACGTAATTTGTTTACTTTTTGTTGAGATGTGTGCTTCTGAGTGATCGTCACTATGAACTTAGATAATTAATCTTGGGCAGATAACTTGAAACTGATAAGGCTTTGGGCTTGATGATTTAGTTACAATTCTCCAGCAGCCTGGTGGCAGAGTGCAGGACCATCTTGGTCCTCATGTTTGATATATGTTTTTGTGACAACAGTATGGTGGGGTCTCAAACCAGCAACCTTTGGCGCCAATCACCTGGCCGAAAATGGGAAATGCACATACCAAGGGCACTAAATCACCAGTCCTGAAAAGAATGGCTCAATGGAGCCGGGGGAAAAAAGAAAGAGAAAATAGCTGTGAGATTTTGAAATATTTAAATGTAAGCCAAAGGCAATTATGTGAGTCTATAGGGAAATACGTACAGACGGTGCATCTAAAACAGCATCATGACAAGGACATGAAGACAAATGAAAATGTCTGGTTTTTTTTTTTTTCAGGTCAGTCGGAGCTTATGCGGCTCCTCATCTACTCTGGCTTCAATCCACACCAGAGGGACAACTTTGGACAGACTCCTCTACATCTGGCTTGTATCAGCGGCAGCCTCCAGGCCACCAAGGAACTGTGTGAACAGGTAATTACAGCACTTGTTGTTTTAACCAGGAGATACAGGTGGGACGAGCATTAACCCTTTGGAGGTTAAGTCAACAGCTTTCATCAGTACACTCAGGGCACAGTGTACACGGGAAACCTGTTGACTGGTGGCAAGTTTTCTCATCGCACACATACACATAAAAAAAAAAGAAAAAACATCTGTCTCAGATCCCAAGGGTTTAAAGATGTTACATGTACATGTGTATGTGCAGCATATACATACATATGAAAATACACACAGTTACCCCAGTGCCTTGTGTTGTCCATGGTCAACAGCCCAGTGTGTCTCTGGATCCATGGTCAACAGCCCAGTGTGTCTCTGGATCCATGGTCAACAGCCCAGTGTGTCTCTGGATCCATGGTCAACAGCCCAGTGTGTCTCTGGATCCATGGTCAACAGCCCAGTGTGTCTCTGTGTCTATTGTCAACAGCCCAATGTGTCTCTGTGTCCATGGTTAACAGCCCAATGTGTCTCTGTGTCTATTGTCAACAGCCCAATGTGTCTCTGTGTTCATGGTCAATACCCCAGTGTGTCTCTGTGTCCATGGTCAACAGCCCAAGGTGTCTCAGTGTCCATGTTCAACAGCCCGGTGTGTCTCTATGTCCATGTCAACACGCCCCCCCCCCCCTGTGTCTCTGTGTCCATGTTCAACTGCCCAGTGTGTCTCTATGCCACACTTTCATTATGAATTGTAGATACATATATATCGTGAAAATTGAATAAAAAGTATTGCTGATTTAGTGAATAAAAATGGATCTTTTTTAGATTTTGAGAGCTTCTGCAGAAGATACCCAAATGTTCATACAAACGCTTTAATATATCGCAGATTATTTGTTACCTGCAAAACCAAATGTCTGGAAAATAAAGTGTCAGCAAAGTAACGTAAATATTGTACAGCATTTTTTGAATCATTATTGGATAGATAAAATATATGAAAGAGGATCTCTCTCTTCAGTGCTTTACTGATGATTATTAGAAATATGGTTACAACAGCACAAAGTAAGGAGATGGGAGACTGACAGGTAACAGTTGATACAGAGTTTGGGCAACTGTGTTTTAAACAATTTTACTTGCTTACAATATCTTCAAATGTAAGAATATTGCATTTCCAATGTCTTCATCTTCCTTTTATTTTTAAGTTAGAGTGAAATGTTAACTCTTTAAGTGCCAAATTTTGGACTGAGTCAACAGCTTTTCTCGAGATGCATTGTGCCCAATGTGCTCCAAGAAAAGCTGTTGACTTGGAATATTCTCTTTGGAACTAGAGGTATGCTGGTACTTGAATAAAAGGTCTTTTTTTACAAGGAATACAAATCTGAGATCCTAATGATAATTCAGACTAGTTTCACTTTAGTAGATCAGCAGCTGATTAAACAAGCGTACATTTTTCTACTATTTTGATGAGTCTCAACAATTTTGGTAACAAGTTTCAGAATGGCTGAGTGAAGCCTCTGGTATGAATTACTCTTTGTCAAAACAGGAAATACTTTTAGGTTTTCCTGTACTAATAGAGGAATTGTGGGTTTTGATATATATTTTAGGTAAACAATATCTCTATCAGTGTCACCAAAACAAAGTAACTCCACCCATTAAAGCTTTTAAACACTGTACTGTATCAGACGAAACTGAAAGCAGTGAAAAAAAAAACCCAGCTATGAAAAAAATGACATTACATTGAAATAAATGGGAAAAGATCTGTTTGTAAACATCATTGGAAACCTCAGATGTGTTAGAAAAATTATATGGAAACTATATACTTGCAAACATTGCTAGACACTTTTAATGATATGTATGGTTAAAATGTTAGTGTATGCAAGAATGATGGGCTGTTCACATGAGTGGAACATTTGTTTTTATTGCTACAAAAGCTCTTTCTAGATCCTTTGTATTTGACATGTACATTTTGTTGCCACTAAAATACAAAATGAAAAAAAAAAAAAAAGATGCATTTATACTGTGAAGTTCTGGTCTCTGACTTAATTACATAATATTTACATTGGCATGTTACTACACTTGGTAGTTTTTCCAGGAAATAACACAGTTGGTTTTGGTCTTTCGTCCTTGATGTGTGCACATGTGTATATACCCATAGATCTACATTGGTCCTCACCTTGTATGACCACCAGCATGAGAGACAAGCTGTTTTCCAAAACAACTCATTTACCATGCTTTGCTTGGTAATTTCGCTTTGAGAGACCTTGTTCTCACTCTGGGGGATTGGTTTGGGTGGCCTTTCCAGACAGGAACCACCATATTTGAAATTGATGAGGCTTTACAATGTTGTCCCTGTTGTGTGGTACCTGCATTATTTCTGTGATTAATACCTAAATCATGAAAATGCCTTGTTTGTTTGGTGTAAGGAGAATACTGTGAGGTAAAGACCAGTGCTTCCCTTTTAACATCTGTCTACACTTCCGTGTGCATATACACTGCAGAATAACATGATTTTTGTTGGAGGTGCTAACAATAGAGGTCTTGATGATGGCAGATGAAGCCTATAAAAGTCCCACTGTACATACGTGTTACAGGTCATATGGCACACAAGTTCATCAACATATATTAAACTAACCCTTTTACGATGACTGCTTCTACATAATTCATTGCAGAGAGAGAGAGAGAGAGTGTGTCTGTGTGTGTCTGTGTCTCTGTGTTAGTGTAACATAACTTACATTTTAGCGCTTACCTGCTCAAATTGCACGAAAGTATCCAGGCCAGATGGAAGTTGTCATTTGCGTTAAGGTTTCATTTAAAATTCGTGTAAATGGAAAAAATAATGTTTCTGAGAATTTCACACTAGACTTATCATGATGGCACGCACCAAGTCAGTAGCTTTCCTTGGTGTGGGTTGGGCGCAGGGATGCAATGCATCCAACCCACACTAAGGAAAGCTGTTGATTCAGTCTTAATGTGACTGGGAAGGGGTTAAAACAGTGCCCTGCCCCCTCCACTGGGGTGCTTCATATTTGCATGTGACACTCTCCACCCTAGTCTGCTGGGGCTGCTGTTGTTTCATTACAGGTAAATGTTATATCATAGCAACAAGCCCAGTGTCCGGGAAAAGCTATAGAGTCACTGGTGAGACTGAGAGACCGGGTGGTCTTTGTCAGGTACTTTGTTAGACACTGCTGTATGTGGGCACACAGAAATGTCAAAATCACACAGAATTGCATTGTGTAACAAATGAACGTTTGCAGGCATCTTTGGCAGGGTTGTAGCTGTAAGACTTGTCCTAAATTACACAAAAAAAGTTGCTTTTGAATGCGAAAGGAAAAATTTTCATGTGAAGTCTTGACATATGATGGCTGTGGGAGTCTGACCAGGCCAAGATCATGTTAGTTTTGTCTTGCATGCTATCTGGTTGTGTTTTTTAAACTGAGTGGACTGCTGTTTCAAGACAACATCTAGCCAATGGGAGGTAGGAACTTTCAGGAGTGGGCCACAGAGTAGATTGTTAGATTGAGGGTAAATATAACTAAAAAAGAAGATTTGCTTCTAAGTAAATCTGTCTGTGTGCCTTCAGAAGTTGTAAATATGGCTAGATGCAAATTTCAAAGGTCCAGATGACCTTGATCTTTGTCCTCTAGAAATTACATGTAAATTACAAAAAATGTGTAGTGTTGCAATACCTACTATTTGAGCCCTGCATGACTGAAATTGGATGAGAATTGACCAAGTTATGGCTGGATGAAAATTTCAAAGGCCCAAATGATCTTGACCTTTGACCTTTACATGTCACATGTAAATTACAAAAATGTACAGTTTTACAATATCTACTATTTAAGCCAAATGTACTAATGAACCAAATGAGATGAAAATTGACCAAGTAATGGCTACATGAAATTTTCAAAGTGCCAAATTAACTTTGACCTGTGACTTTTAGAGGTCATATGTAAATTAGAGAAAAAAAGTGTGCAGTGTTGCAATACCTGCAAGTAGAATCCAATATGATTAAAATTGGACAGAAATTGACCAAGTTATGGCTGGATGAAACTTTTGAAGGTCCAAATGACTTGGGCCTTTAACATTTAGAGGTCACATGAAAAGTATGAGAATATAGTGTTACAATATCAACAATTTTAAGCCAAATATGAACCAAATTAGATGATAATTGACAAAGTTATGGCCAGATCAAACTCTGAAAGGTTCAAGTGACTTTGACCTTTGGCTTTTAGGGGTTACATGTTAATTACAAAAATATGAAGTATTGCAATACATGTACCTACAAATTGGGTCCAACATGGTCAGAATTGGATAAAATTGACCAACTTATGGCTGGATGAAAATTTCAAAGATCCAAATGACCTTTACCTTTAGAGGTCACATGTAAATTACAAAAGAAAAAATGTGTGCTGTTACAAACCTATATATTGAAGTTGGATTGGTTGTCTGCATCTATAATAGTTTTGGAAATATTCAAGATTTAAATTTTCAAATGACCCTTATTTGCACAACTTTCAAAATCATCATCACCCTTCTTTTTTATAAAAAGACATGACTTCATGTCTGCAGCTATAATCATGGCAAGTTTGGAGTTTCCAAATGTAATAGTGTCCAAGAAAATTTTCGGACAAAATTGCTGGTGAAGATGAAAGATGGAAAGAGAGAGAGAGAGAGAGAGAGAGAGAGAGAGAGAGAGAGAGAGAGAGAGAGAGAGAGAGAGAGAGAGAGAGAGAGAGAGAGAATGTCTGTGTTGGCACACTGACATAAATATGTAATTACACAGTGAAACCTCAAACCTCATTATAATGACACTTAGATATCCGACATATTCAATATAATGACACAAATTTTCCTGGGAAAAAGTTTATCTTCTTTGTTATTTTATTCATTTATCGGACACATTTCTTAGGGAACAGATGGCATCATTGTAACGAGTTTTCACTGTACAAGTTAAATGATACTGTATCGAGAAGCACTGTATAACCCATCAAGTTGTTATAAATATATAATGATACAAGTTGAGTGATACAGTATCAGGGAAAACACTGGAGCTGGCCTCAGTTGTATCAGATATCATATAGTGTCTTGTTTCCTGTGTATCCAATCCAACCTTGTACATTATTATAATAGAGTATTGTGCATGTACTGATCCAATAGCAGTTGCCTTAAATAGTATCCATATTGTGATGGAAGCCAAGTTTATCATCTGTACGTACATTGGAAATCTGATAATAAATTAAGAATGGAATCAGAGAAAAATGAGAGCAAGGAGCAGGAGCATGGGGTAAGAATAATCATTCTTGTATTTTATTTTCATGCAGGGCTAATGCTGTGGATTGACATATACCGTGCATACGTATAATATATTACATTGTATTCACACTGACAGGTGCATGTGCTCTAGGGTGGTAAAGACCCCGGACTGATCATGTTAACAGCCAGCACATATACATGTACTTGTATCATTATGGTGATATCAGGAGACATAACCCTAATAACATACTGTGGACTATTTCAGCAGTATGCTATGAGGGGTAACTTTGCTGATCCCACCTGAAGGTTGATGAGATAGCAGGCCACTGTGAGCAGGTAGCCAGGATTATGGACTGCTCCCAGAGGTCTCAATAGAATAGTTCCTTCCATGAATAAATTGTTTACTCTGCGAGTGTTATGGTTGTCAGTTCCCAGTGTGACTGGTGAGGTTCAAAAAGATGGTCTGCAGTAAATGTTGAAAAGTAGATACAAATGCTGGGCTTGAGTGGAGCCAATACATTCAACTTTTTTTAAAAAAAAGTAGATATGATAAAAATACTGGTTTCAGCAAGATATTTATAATTATCTTTTAGCTACATTCAAAGGATTTAGATACAATGATAGTTAATATTCATTCACAGTGATATTATCATGATTACGAGTACATGCGTAGTCCTAGTTTTGATTAACACTCATCTGCTTCAATGTTTTGGACTTACTCAAATAATAAAGAAAAATAATTTGGATAAAAATTGTGGATAAGACCTTCAAGGTAACATGCCCAGGTCAACAGCTTTCCTTGACATGGGTTGGGCACTTGGTACCGAACCCTCACCCAGATAAGCGGTTGACTCAGTTTTAATTCAAGACTAAGTGGGAAAGGGTTAAAAAATATGCACCATCACTAATAAAGACAACTGTGTTACTGACAGAAACGATAAATGTGTATGAAACCACCCTGGCCCATTGGTATGGAGAATCAAACAAACAAAAGCAGCGTCTTACCATTATTTTGTGGTGTGTATTTTACTAAAATATAAATGTGAAATCTGAAAACCAGCTTTTTCTGTTTTTCGTTTGGTATGCATATTTGCTTAACCACATGGTTTATCTGTATTTTTTCAGGATCACGTGGAAATCGACATAGCTGATAAAAATGGCAAGACACCTTTAATGCTAGCAGCCGGTCGAAAACATGATACAATTGTCGGCTATCTCAAGAAAGAAGCAAAATTCAATTCAGGATTTTTACCCCGATTAGATCTTCAGTGAGTGTTTGGACTTTATTTTTGAATCTTTTGTCTTGAAAGGAGGTAAAATGTAGTAGTAACTCATTCCATACCAGTCCCTGATTGTTCCATATATTTACCTAGATTTAAGACTACAATTGCATATTTGCATTCTTCATGAAAAGAGCTTCCATTCAAGTACCAACATGCCTATAGTCTTAAATCAGTGGTTCTGGCAAGTCATGCTGCAGCTGCCGCAAGGGCAGTTGCAGTATGACTTGCCAGGCAGTGCCAGAACCACTGACCAAGGTCTGTGACCATAGTATGGAATGAGGTAAATATTCAGGGATTTAGAATAAATATATGTGTATGTATGAATGAATTTTTTGTTCGTCCACAAAAGAATAACCAGGGGATGGCACAATGGAACACCCTCACGGCCTGTGGAAAGTGGTCTCATATTGCAGGTGGTCTCAAAATACAGGTAAATTTATTACAGAAACAGACTCTAGTGTCACGAAAGGCTGGTCCTAACTCATTCCAGACTATGGTCACAGGCCCTGGTCGGTGGTTCCTGCACTGCCTGGCAAGTCATGCTGCAGCTGCCCTTGTGGCAGCTTCAGCATGACTTGCTAGGCAGTGCAAGAACCACTGACTTAAGACTATAGGGATGTCAGTACTTGAACAAAAGCTCTTTTCATGAAGAATTTAAATATGCAATTGTCGTCTTAAATCTTGGTAAATATACGGAACTGCAAGCTGTCAGGCAGGCGTCGGTCGCGAAAAGTGTATCAGGTTCCGACCAACCCTCTTGTGGTATCACTGACACCCCGTTATACTTGTCAATGAATCTCGCCCACCAGGCTACGTCCTGCAAAAACGAGGGGGTTAAGAGTACCTGCTTATCTGGGGGAGCCTGCGTGAGAGTTCTCAGGTGCTCCAACATTTGCGATATGAAAATTCTGCCCGGGTTCACGCACTTGGCAGCAAACTGAAGTTTGCCAATGATAGATTGGATCTCTCGCTTCGAGTCCGTGGCCTTTTTGGACCAAGTGCGCAAGGCCTGGCGAATCTCCTGTAGCTTATCCTCGGGGACGGACATGAGCATATTCTCGGCATCTAGGAGTATTCCCAGGAAAACCATCTGGGAACAGGGACTAACTGCCTTACTTCCCGACTCCTCTAGGCCTAACTGGTGTAAGAGCGTTTTTAGGTGCTGGAAGGCTTGCCAAGCTGTATTTTCTTCCTCTGCACCTCCGAAGTCGTCTAAGTAGTTGGCAATAAAATATCCTGCCTGTCTATGGAGAAAGGCGACTGCGTTTGTTGTGCGCTGACAGCACATAGCCATGGAACGCAGGCCAAAGGTCAAAACCCGGTCGACGTACATCTTTCCTCTCCAGGAAAATCCCAACAGGTGAATGTCACCCGGGTCTACCGGGATCTGCCTATAAGCATGGGCTAGGTCGCGTTTGTACAGTTTACAACCCGGACCTAACGCGACTATACAGTCCGTGACCGTGTCGATGGAAGGAAACACTAACTTGAATGGGATCCCAAGGTATGTATCTCTAGGGATCCCGTCATTAACTGACTTGCCTGCAGGCCAGGAGAGATCTAAAATGATTCTATGTTTCGCGGAATCTTTCTTCTTGGCAGTACTGATTGGAGAGGTACAGACCGAGAGCGCTAGATCACCGTCCTGCAGTGGACCAAGAGTGGCCCCTAGACTTATTTCTCCTTTGATGAAATTGTCAACATGTTCCGCGAAGGCATAAGCCTTTCTGTGGTTATGACTTGAAGGGCTTGGTAAGTGAGCTGCTGTGTATACCACCGGGAAACCGTTCTCCAGCAGCTCACACACCTGCAGGTCCGCGTAACTGTGAAATGTTAACAGCGACCTCCATGCGTCAACCTTGAGACCGGATGGCACTGAAATACGACAGCCCAAGTAGTTGGGCACTTTTGACTTCACTACTTTGCTGTGCAGGTATGAGACCTCCTCACAGCTTACTTGAGAAAAATTTTCACAACTGTAAACTATACCGCTCAAATTAGCTCTACTGCATGTACTTTGAACTAAGGATTTCTCCTGATCAAGTGTCTGGGGGACACTCCCCACCTGGGGGTGTACCCCAATGTGAGTGGGCTGCACGCACGAGATTTCTGACTTACCATAGGTGTTGTAGTTGCTGGTTGATGGACCATTGGTGCAGGCATTCTGAATAATTTTATTCTCTTTTTCTTTGCAAAATGAGATTAATTCATGGATTTGAGTGGTACCACTCTCTACACCATTAAAACTTTCCAGCCACCTTCCTTGTTCTTCTTTTAAACTGGTAGCAACCTCATTCCCATGATGTATCAATTTAAGACTAGAATTTTGCAAACCCCCTTCAGTCTGGTTGACTTCCTCACAATTATCTTGTGAAACTGAACTGGAGTTTATGATTGCTCCACTGTACGGCACTGATCCCCCAACGCTGGCCGTTTCTGACCAACTGAAATGCTCTTTGTTTCTTGCTAATGTACGGGTGCTACAATCTGGCTTGAATTTTGAGAGCCAGCCAGGGTCGGGGGCAGTGTCGGCAGTGTGCTGACTGCTACATGTGCTACTCATATCTGTATATCCCACCGAGGGGATATTGTCAAAACCGTACTTGTACCCAGGGCAATGTGGGTGGGTTACCTGTAAAGGCGTCCTCAACACACTCAAATTTATTTAAGCCATTGTTGTGAGAAGATATCGTGGCCACTTGAAACTCATGACACTGATGAACTTTATTATCACTTGGTGGCAAGGGTGCAACTGAAACTTCAGTGAGGTGTTCTGTATTTATTATCCTGGGGTGCACCTCTAGTCAATCTTCTGATTTTCCCTCCCTGATATCTTTAATTGAACGTCCATGGTACTTGCACCCCTGATCAGACTCGGGGTGGGGTCTCTGTTGTCTGTCTATGATAAAGCAAGTGGCGCAGAAGTGCCCTACCATGCACTTCTTACCTCCTACAAACCCAGAATGCTCCTTTGGCCTAGAACATTTCCCACTCTGATATGGCTTACAAAATTAAAGAAAATTTTGTTTCTTTGCTGAGATGCCCCATTTAACTAACGGACCCTTGCTTTGTCACACTCCCGGAGACCCTGGAGGTGTGCAATACCTTTGCTTCGATATCAATGAAGCTGTCGCCCCAGTGTCTGTTGCCACGCTCAATCTCAGTGAGCACTGCTGCGTGGAAGTCCAGAACTGCTTGCCAGTTATAACTAGCTGCTGAGTACATCACCTGCTTTAGGTGCTCCAACTTAACCTTTACCACTGAAGTCTTATCATGCGAGTTGTGCGACAATTCTCTGTCTAATGCCTCGATGAAACCTGCAACAAACAGGGGAACACTAAGGTCCTCATATTTGAGGCTACATGAAGCATGCTGCATACTTAATTTGGCATGAGGCCAAATCTCCATTCTAATCACATTTTCTCCTAATTTCTGTGTACGTCCAGATTTCACTTTGCCTTTCTTACCTGTGTCCTTAACACTTCTGTCTGCACTGTCCTCAGTATCCGAGTCTGACTCTGAGATCCCTTTATTACGATCTGAATTACTGTCCGTCTCACTATCACTGGTATCCATGGCATCGGTGAACACCTGGTCATAGTGGCTGCTCCAATGATGTCCTTGACCTTTGGTTGGTTTGCGAGGCCCCTTGCATCTCTGGAAATGTGTCCTCCCCGTCGGTAGTGCCGCACCTAACCCCATCGACTGCATAAGGGAGTCAGCATCTCTCTGTAGGTCCTGAAAGGCGCGTAAATCGTCCAGGGACACTGATCTCCTGGGACTTTTCTGTTTCTTAGCCAGCTTGTCGTCAGTGACAGGTTTGCCCAGCTTCTTGGTTGGCACCGTGGGGGGTCTTGTGTGTCTGGACGCCCCGCCGGTTACCGTCTTACTTGATGAGGTGGCCGTTCTGTACGTCTTTATCTCAGTGTCAAGCTTGGCGACCTCTTGCCGCATTTTTTTCAATCAGAGCCCGTTTCTTTTCGGTCTCCAACTCGGCCTGTCTCTGTTTTACCTCCAGGCTCAACTTATGTAGTTCGGTCTCCAGATCTTCCTCGGCAACGGCTTCTGTGGAATGTTTGCTGTGACGTGTACCCCTGTTGGTCTTGACCTTCGCCATCTCCGTTGTCACCGAGCGTGCCATTTTCAAACACATGATCGTCAAATTCGTGGAATTCGTGATTATCTGTGAATTCCTCGAGCTGATTTCCCTTTGACATGGCCAGGTAGTTGGGTCTCGAGGATTTGCTTCTCCCTGCGGCTTGTGCCATGAGGCACACCAAAATTACCAGAGTAGCGGCTCTTTTTTTTGACTCGGGTTCACCACTTCTGACTACCATGACACATCGATCATAACTGATTTTTTAAAACACAAAGCAAGTAATGACGAAAAAGGTGTTAAAAACAAGTAAAGGTGAGGCTGGCACCAGACAGAAGTAAATCTAAGGTAAAGGAACTATGGGAA
Source organism: Hermodice carunculata (assembly GCA_964020975.1). Taxonomy (NCBI): domain Eukaryota; kingdom Metazoa; phylum Annelida; class Polychaeta; order Eunicida; family Amphinomidae; genus Hermodice; species Hermodice carunculata. The sequence continues at coordinate 21,364,784 of OZ026619.1, read as the reverse complement.
ACCAAGGTGGAACTGGTGAAACCTCCAATATCACCAGAGCAATTAAATATTTTGATATTGAAACAAAATATGTAAATCAGGGACTGGTATGGAATGAGGTAAAAACATACACAGTCTGTTGGGAGAGGTGGTAGTCAGGGCAGGTAGCACTGCACTATGGTCACACTACCATGTGAGGACTACAGTGCTCCCGGTTAGTAACGCTGATGTTGGGGTCCACAGGTTATGCTGTGTTATAGCAAAATGGCCTTTAATCACAGAGGTACTTTTAACATAGAAGTGATGGGAAAACTATTTCAGTGGGAGCCATGGTAACCACCGCGTTATATCAGAGACAGCCTTGTAATGAGGGGTGTTATAAAAAGGGAGCACTGTACCTGTTTAAGGAAATGGCCAAGAGACAATAAGACTGATGGCTATGACTATACAGCAGCTGGAGTGGAATGAAAAAAAAGCTTGTGACCATAATGGTCAATAAATAATGCCCAGTTGTTAGCTCATTGAATAAGTAATCACGATGAATTGCAGATGCCTTTTTTCCTTGGCACAAACTAAGACTCAGCAGGTATGTCACATCAAACTGTTTGTATCTGTTAATATCGCATGTACTTGTTTATTAATTAATGTGCTAAGACACATATCTTTACTGCAAACGTAATTATGAAATATATGTGTGGAATCATGCTTTAAGTACTGGCAATAGTTAGCAGAGGTTAGTGTTCCTAAGTTACACTTGTGTCCTGGTAAGGGAATTGGGGCATTATATGTTCTGGTTGTCCGTCTTTGTGTCCGTCTGTCAAGTCAGTATTCCTTGTTGCTAAATCTAAATATGCAGGGACAAATTTAGTTGAAATTTTGCACAAGGGTACCTCATAGAGGTATGATGAATTGCTGAGTTTTCTCAGTCTGTGTAACCTATTTATCATGAACGAAATAGTGACCACTATGTGTCAACTTTTTGGAATGTTCAGTTTTGTGATCACTTGGGCTTTAATAATTTGCTCATACTGAAATTGGGCACTTTATTTTGTGTTTGTGTCCATGTCCTAGTTTTGTCAGGTTATGACCTAGTTATTTGAATATTTTATTTTTCCTCATGACTTGAAAAATTTTAATCCAATTTTAACACAATTGAGTTCAAAAACAAGCACATGAAAAGAGACCATTTGCTTCTGCGTGGTCTGTATACTGTATTGCTAGATGTAAAAAGTCAGTCATATGGCCATTGAAAAAATAAGTTGTCTTTTTCACCAGATCATAGCTGGCCAAGGTTTTCTCACTGCATAACAATGTACTCTACTATCATTAAACCATTCCCCTGTGAATTGACACTTGAGTCAACAGCTTTCCTTGGCATGTGATCTTTATAGGGCTTTTCTAGAATTCTCAGTCAAAATTGTTTTTAATTACTGTTGAAATTAGTTGAAAACATTGAAGCAGACAACATTTGACCACCAGTTGGTTTTGGCCGGTTTAAGGGGGAAAGGGTTCAGCACCTGATATTTTATTACCTTCTGTTTGCGGGCCTGTAGTTTTCCTCATGACTCAAAAAGTCTTGACCCATTTTGGAGAAAGTTGAGTTAGCGGATGCCTCATGCAACCTGAACAATTGATCTGCTTTTTGGTGGTTGTGACATAAAAATCAGGTACCTTGAGCTGTTTGATGACTAAAAAACATTGTATTATGCCTCCTATCAGCTAAATGTTTCCTGGTATTTTAAGATGCAAGAACGTACATTTGCTCTATGTTTGTATTTCATACCTGACTTTATGAGGGTAGATGAAGCATGCAGACAGAGACATAACATAGGGGAGGGTCAGGGAACACGTGTCAAGTGCCAGTGTGCATTGCGGCACCGTTTTGATGTTGAAAATTAACTCTTCTGACAGAGTGCAGTTAACACACACCTGAAAGGGGCAAAATCTTGAAATCCAAATGCTCAAGCAGTTGTACATTAAAACCAGTGTTTTCAGATCTGGCCATTCCACTGTTTTTACAGAGGTTTCAGAATTTCAGATCTCTTCAGAAATAATTTGACTAAATGTGACATAATCGTGGTTATCATTATAAGTTCAGCTGCATGTGGCCAGTTTGCTTCCTGAGTCCACTGACCTCTGGTGGCAGAGCCCAGACCTACTAAGTGTCAAAGTGGGAATGATTGCCCATTGTGCTTCACTTGTTACCAGTGACCAGTTATAACCTGGCAGCAGCCCATAGGCCATTTGGACAGCTATATGATGCACATAGTCACTGCACCAATCTAGTTGGACCAAAAAACTCGACTGTTGTGGTCACACCATTCATAGCTGCAGTATAAAATATGTCAATGATCATCTGGACTGTTAAGTGTATATGAGGATGTGCTTGTCACACAAGAGCAGGTTTTGTGGGCTAAAAACACAACCTGGACTTTTGATATTTCATGTTGACTACACATCCCAACACTTTGTACATTCAAGTGGTTCCCATTAAAATGTTATTTCATGCAATTGGAAATCACTGTATGTTCATGCATATAAATTTGTGTGTGGGGGGTGGGGTGGGGTGGGGGGTGGGGTGTGTGTGTGTGTGTGGTATATTTGGTCAAAGTTGTGTTGTTTTAAATATGCAGAATTCTTTAGTCTAGATATTGATTCCATGACCTCTGAATTTTTGTGGTGATTTAAATTTGTGGATTTGATAGAGCCACAAAGATAGCAAAATTAAAAATACTATAAAAACATTTTTTTTACAGGAAGTACATTTATATCATGAAGACCTCTTGCCTAACTAATCCAAATATATGTTTTCTTCATTCCAGAACAATTTTCTTTGGGCCTCCAGGGAACAGCAAAGGACCAATCCTATTCTTTGTGTTCAACGTGCTCTTCTGGGGCTACCCTATGTACATATTTAAGGTAAGACTTATGGGGACACCCTATGTACATATTTAAGGTAAGACTTCTGGGACTACCCTATGTACATATTTAAGGTAAGACTTCTGTTACTACCCTATGTACATGTTTAAGGTAAGACTTCTGGGGACACCCTATGTACATATTTAAGGTAAGACTTATGGGGACACCCTATGTACATGTTTAAGGTAAGACTTCTGTTGCTACCCTGTGTACATGTTTAAGGTAAGACTTCTGGGGCTACCCTATGTACATATTTAAGGTAAGACTTATGGGGACACCCTATGTACATATTTAAGGTAAGACTTCTGGGACTACCCTATGTACATATTTAAGGTAAGACTTGTGTTACTACCCTATGTACATGTTTAAGGTAAGACTTCTGGGGACACCCTATGTACATATTTAAGGTAAGACTTCTGGGGACACCCTATGTACATGTTTAAGGTAAGACTTCTGTTGCTACCCTGTGTACGTTTAAGGTAAAACTTCTGGGGCTACCCAATGTACATGCTTAAGCTACATGTAAGACTTCTGGGCCACTCAATGCATGTATTTGAAGTAAGGCTTCTGGGGCTGCCTGATGTGCGTATATGAGGTAAAACCTCTGTGGCTACACTTTGCACATATCCTTTCCTGCTTAAGTCATCTCAAAAGTGTGTGGATGTAAATTGTCATCTGTCCATTCTTTGTACCTAAATTTCATGTCAGTAGAAAGTATTTTTGGTGAGCCATAAGTCGAGGCAAGAGGTAGAGGGCAGCACTGGTGATAAGGAGGTCACCTGACCAATTCTGACCAATACTATGGTCAGGGTAGGTCACATGATACCTCTTGACCAGTGCTATCATCTGCTACTTCCTGTCCCCAGGCATGTGCCGTTGTAGATAAGAACTATTATGATAGCATGCTATTTGTCAAATTGAGGTTCTGGATCATTGGAACAGATAGGTGAGAGAAACAGTGGTACAATATTTTATTTTTTTTTTTTTTTTGTGCCTAGGGAAAGCCTCAAAATTTACACATGAACTGATGCAAATTACATGTTTTCAAGCCTACCAAGTTAAGATTTATTTGATACTCTGTGGTTATAAATTTTGGCTGCAAGTTGAGGCTGCAGCATTATTAAAAAAATGGAAAGTATGTAAGATTGAGAATTTAAATTTTCGTACATTTTGCATCAAAGTTGTAACAAACTTAATCTTATATTTGTAAAGTAAAGAGCATGTCAACATTGTTTATTTTCTGCAATTTTACAATGAATATGTGCACAGTTTAAAACAGATTACTCATCAAAGGAAGATATGTTTAGCTTATGGGGAAGAAAGGGGTCTTGTTTTTTCCCCGTAGTGTAGGAAATGAGACACTGTACCTTTCATGGCCACATTCCATTGAGTCTGTTACATACTGAAGCTGTCAAGTTAACTCTTTCAATGCCAACTGCGACTACATGTACATTCAAACTACTTCAGAGGAACTGAGCTCAGTCATAATAAGGATGCTGGATTCGTATCCTTTTGAAAAGACCTTCCTTCAATTACCCGCTTGCCTATAGTTCCAGCAATATAATGATCGGGGTCAGCAGCTTTCCTCAGCATGCTTCAGGCACATTGTGCCAAATATGTGCCAAGGAAAGCTGTTGGCTCAGTCAAAAACTTGGCACTGAAAGAGTTAAATCTTGGGTTTTGTAAGTACAAGTTCTAGTTGAATCGTGATAATAGGAGGTATTCACGTTGTCTGGGACCCTGTGGTGCTGCCTGGCCTACAGCAAGGAACTTGACAGGAAGGAGGGCAGATTCATGTACCAAGCAGGGTCAAAAGAGTCCATGTGATAAAAGTAACAGCCCGGGAAAGCAAAAAGTTTAGCAAAAGTCATGATTCACAAAGCTTTAAATCATACAAGATGCTAAACATTTAGGAAATTTCATTTGTTCAATTGAAAAAGTATTATTTCTAGATGGTATAGAAACATCTGGTACCAGAGCAGGTCTCCAGTTAATACAGTTGAATAGGAATACTTCTTATTGCTTGCTAAACATAGCAGAAATATATAATAATAATAATAATAATGTAAGCTGAGGGCATATGAGAAACTTTTAAGTGAATATGCATCAGATGATACTTTCATGAAATGAAGGTTTTGAGCAAAATGTAAGTAAAATGATAAGGCACCACTGTGACCAGAGAAATTTTGTATCTTTAACTCATTCCATGCTATGGTCACAGGCCTTGGTCAGTGGTTCTGGCACTTCCTGGCAATTCATGCTGCAGCTGCTGTAGCATGACTATAAGACTATAGGCATGTTGGTACTTGAACGAAAGCTCTTTTCATGAGAATTTAAATATGCAATTGTAGTCTGAAATCTAGGTAAATATACAGAAAAATCAGGGACTGGTATGGAATGAGTGAAGAGCTTGACTATCTTTGGTCAGCACGGGCCTTGTCAGAAATTGTTGCAAAAACTTCCGTGTACCCACCTCAAGTGAAAGATGTTTGTAGTGCTGTATCCTAAGGATATCAACTTGACGTGTGTTTCAGTGTTTACCCACGACGTGGTACGAACTGCAGCCTCTACATATAATCTTCATGACCCTCAATGTCTTCATGTGGATATGTCTGTATCATTGTAACACCAAAGACCCGGGGTTCTTGCCACAACATACAGAGGAGTATGACAGAGCTATCAAAGAGGTAAAACACATCGTTTAGCGTTTGTAAAAGACACAAATAGCATTTCTTTTCAGCATTAACCCTTGGGGGACAACATGTAAGTTAACAGCTTTCATTGGCACACATCATACCCGTCAGCATTCAGGCATTTCTATGGGAAGGACTTCGTGGCAGGGCAGTGTGCAGCATGAATTGGTGATTCCTTGTCATGAACATAAATGTTTTTGGTGATTAAGCAAGTTATAACTGCAGTCTGTCCATTTTTGAAGTAGTTAACCCTGTCAGTGCCAACTGCGACTTAAGTTGAACTATTTAAAATGAGGTGCTCTCAATTATTGTAAGGATTCTCTGTTTGTATTCCTTGTGAGAACACCTTTCATTTCACTACCAGTATGTCTGTAGTCCCAGAGAATATAATGATCTGAGTTAACAGCTTTCCTTGGTGCACTTGAAGCACATTGCACCCAAAGCACTCTGAGGAAAGCTGTTGACTTGGTCCAAAACTTAGCACTCAAAGAGTTAAAATAGTATGACATTTTAGATTTGTTTAAATATGTGTGACTACATTTAAAAGTCTAATTGTACAACACATGACAGTCAAAAGTAGGACATTAAACTGAGCAGAGGTTTATGCTCGCAAATTAGATTTCAGTGAACATGTTCCCATGTCAATATTTCTTCAAAAGAGTAGCACATCTCTGTGGGGTTGTTGTCTGGTCTGTCACTTGTCAAAGTTTAAGAGTCTGTAAACAGGAGGAAGCTCGTTATAATGTAATCAATGAACCACATGAAATTCTTCTAGGTGGCATTGAAATAGTGTTTGGTGCATTTCACGTGAGATACACATGTATGTATATTTTTTCTTTTAAAAAAAATGAAAAAAATGGCAGCCATATTTGTGTTTTTCATAGTGATTGTTGCCCAAACCCCTCTCCTATATACTGATTTGCTATTGGTTGAGTAGAGGTTTCATGTATTTACATTTAATTGGAACTGTCGATTCAAATTTGATCTTCAGAGCAACCATGTCCGTGCATGTGACTCCTAGAATTTGTATAAAATTGGAAGATGTTCCAGATAGGACTCCTGTAGCAGTGTGCCCAGAAAAGCTGTCAACTGACAGCTTATTATTCTTAATGATTGAAAAAAAAGACAAGAAGAAAAAAAAGAGAGATATGACGTTTAAGGCATCAGACTTTTGCTGGTAATTTTTAACCCTTTCAGTGCCAGATTATGGACTGAGTCAACAGCTTTTCTCAGTACATATTGGGCGCAATGCGCTCAATGCATGGTGAGAAAAAAGCTGTTGACCTGGGGTGTTCTCTGTGGAACTATAGACGCACTGGTACTTGAATCAAAGGTCTTTTTATGAGGAATACAAATCTGGGATCCTAATGATAATTCAGACTTGTCTGACTTAAGTAGATTGATTTAAGACGTGATCGGCACTGAAAGAGTTAATGATTAAAAAAATTCTTGACTGTATATCAGTGTTACGTTCCTTGGGGTCAACAAAACACTTTATGTAAATGTCATTCTTATCCATATATTTCATGGTGTGAAATGTGCTTAAAATTTTGTAAAGTATTGAACACCAGCATAACAGTATTTTGTGGTCTGTGCAATTTGGTTTTGAAAAGTGCATGTATCTGAAATATTGCATGGGTACTGGTGAGCTAACAGTGTGACATATAGTAGCTCTAATAATTGGCACGCATAATGCCCTTTGACTCAGGCCCCAGCATATTGCCCTGCAGTTTGCATGATTCAGGCCAACTTGAAAGCAAAAACTGAATATGTGTACTGAAAAGTATGTTTGCAAATCCAATTTTGGATGTTAATACCCTAGTTTGTTAATCAAATTTGCAGTAGTTTTACTGTATGAAAAGAGACTCTGCCCTCAATTACCATGATACTCATTCAAAAATCTTGGCCTAAGTGATAGCTGTTGAACAAATGTGATGTAAAGAGTTAATTAAATTGTCACTGAGGCTAAAATACAGATCACAGGAGACAGCCTTTTCTGCTACAGAAGCTTAATGTGAGTCCATGTAAATTTGCCGTGCTATTATGTCTTGATCTCCGCTGCAATTTCTTTCAATCTAGGTTGCTCATTTTGATGAGTGGAAACAAGGGCCTAATCCTCTAAGTCGACTCTGCCACACGTGCAGGACGGTCAAGCCCATGAGGGCCAAGCATTGCCGCGTCTGTAACCGCTGTGTGCTCATGTTTGACCATCATTGCCCCTATATATACAACTGCGTAGGCTATAACAATAGGTATGTATATACTCAAGATGTATCCTGTTGTTGAGATCATTTGATATGGTAAGTGCGTGTTTCAAGCAATCTGTTGTACAGTGATGATACTTAAAGTAGATAGGAGGGGCTTTCCTTCACACAAGAAAATGGGTGGAGATTAAATTATGATATTTATGAATGATCCCTTGTGTATGACAACATAGTAGGAGTATGTGTGAATAAAATGTGTAGTAAAGCTGGATAATGGATCAGTGCCACCACATTATATAGTTATATCCTTTTCACAGTATTTGAAATTCATTTGAATATATGTACAAGTACAAGGATATTGTTTTTGAAAGATTGTAAGCTAAAACAAAAGAGCAGAATGCCTGAAAGGTAGCACATCATTAAACAACAAGTGAAATAATGCATTTACTTGTATATTTAGTCTATGAGGAAACAAATTGACATTTTGGGAGTATGTAAAACAATATCGATGTGACCAACAGCTTTCTGAGGCTTTTGACTATGTAGCTTTCAAGACTCACTATACCAGATGTATTCGGTGACTGATGTTATAAAACAGTTTCCTGTATTTAATTATTTAAGCACATTAAAATGGACATTGAACCAAGGACATGCGAGTGCTGTCATTTATTTTAAGAAATTGTAACTAAACGTGGGGTTGCAGTGGTGTGTGCCATTTGCTCATGTCATATGGGTTTTAATCTTTTCTCATATTGGACATGGATTTTAACCATGTCAGGTCAGATTACTTCAGTATAGAGGCACCCTGCCCCCCCCCCCCCCCATCAGTGACATACAATGTGTAGTTAGTTACACATTGTATGTCAGTGATAGGGTTGGGATCCCTTTCATTGAATGGTTTGTAATGCTATGAACTTCAACGTAAAAAATATACATAATTATCAATAATGCTTCATTTATTAATATGATAATAGTAAAAATATATTTTGATAATACTTAATTTAATTTTTAGATAAGTTGTCATTTTAATGCCTGTATATATAGTAATGCCTCATTGGAACAGACAATTCATTAGCAGTCAGGAAATAATTCATGATAGATTCATATACATGTACCATATTGACCCTTATATACACATATCATATATAAATCTTCATATACATGTACCAGATTATCCCTTAAATACTCATTAATCTTCATATACATGTATCACATTAACCCTTATATGCTCCTGTATAAAATTTCATATATATGTACCACCTGAACCCTTATAAACTCATATTAATCTTCACATACACATGTACATATGCCACTTTAACCCTTATATACATATACATATTATGTTAATCTTCACATACACATGTACATATGCCACATTAACCCTTATATATACATATTATATTAATCCTCATATATACATGTACCACATGAACACTTATATATACATATCATATTAATCTTCATATACATGTATCACATTAACCCTTATAACTCATATTAATCTTCACATACACTTGTACATAATTCTTATTAACCCTTATATATACATATATTAGTCCTCATATATACATGTACCACATGAACAGTTATATATACATGTACATATTATATTAATCCTCATATACATGTACCACATCAACCCTCATATACTCATTGATTTTCGTACATATGTACAATGTCAGCTCTACAAATATCGATCTCAATGACCTGCAGGTAGAGCTGACAAGCTTCTGCAATGTTTATCCTGTTTTGGGTGGAAAGTCTCGCAAGTTCAGTTATAAGGCAGATTGCTTTCTGCTAGCTACAAAGTGGAAAATGTTTAAAAAGAAGCAGTTAAGTTCTAAGTTTAAGCTCCTAAATGCACCATTTTGATCTGGAATGTGTATTTGTGGTGCTCTATCTGCAAGGATAGTATGCATGCTGTGCAGGTATTGTGCATATGCTTAAATTTCACAAGTTTGTCATTTTATGCTTGTCACAAGTATCATATATTGCAAGGTTGACATCACATGCAAAGAATAAATATGAGTTCTTTTATTCCACTCCCATTACTTGCTAATGAAACTCTTGAAATTAAACACAATACAAAATTAAATATCTTTTCAGCGTAACAATACAACTTTAATGGATCATTGATTCATAGATATGCATAAATGTATCCTATCAGAGCTGTGTGTTATCGTTCAGATTATACATGTAGTCCTTCAGAAACAACACAAGTTTAAAGTCTCCTAGAAGTGTTACTGTACCTGACTAATAAGCAGCTGGTAAATCTACCTAGTGTAGGAAAGCTGTGCATGTTATGAGTGCTTCTGCTTTTGTTGTTCATGTACAATGACAAAATATTCCATATATTTTAATTTTAACCCCTATTGCACCGTTTAGAAATAATGGCATAAGGCAAAGGGTAGAGGGTAGCACACATGAAGAAAGGTCACCTGACCTGTTCTGACCAATACTATGGTCATAGTAGGTCATGTGATACCTCATGACTAGTCACAATTTACACTTTTCGGATGCTTTCGCTTATATTTTAATGCATTTCGTGTCGACACTTTGTTTCATGTTCATGCACATTCAGTCTGCTATTACATAAGGCCCGTGTCAGACATTGCTTTATGTATTATTTGAGGGATGGATTTCTGTGAAGTTAATATATGAAAGAAACCATATTAACTTCTGGTTATCTGGGTATGTGGTGTTAAAAGTACATATTAGCTTTCCTTTGTTTTGCATCAAAAGTTGTAATGATTTTCATGAATTGACTCTCATATTATGTTTGCTCTGCCTCACGAAAACAGTTGTTGAGCAGTGGTTTCTAAAGTAGTTTTTAGTATTTGTATGCCCTGCAAGAAAATTAAGGAATATCCCCATAAAGTGTTGGCATGGACTAAAAGATCAGTCTGAAGTAATCAACATGAGTGCTCCAATAATAAATTATTGTTCTATAAATATGAAATTATGAATACTGTAAATTATTGTTTTTTCTGGGTTTTTTAGCTCTGCTGGTCATAGGTTGCAGAGGCTGTGTGATCATTCAGAGCCGGCCATCTGATCATCTGTATACTGAATGCTTGTGAACATGACACAGTCTGCAGTTTCCATCTGCAGTTTCCAAGTTAGGCCCATATTCAACTGTAACTTGTAGGACAACAAATTCTATAAACATCTAGGTCAATGTAATATCTGTTGTATCAAAGTAAAAATCATATAAATACTGTAGCATCTGTAATTTTTCATAGATCTCCATGAAATTCAATGGGATAGTGAAGAGTTCACTATCTATATCACGGTACTAGTGGTGCCACCTACATTTTGAGGGAAAGTATGAACAAAATGCACTGAAAGGTATTAAAGTCTGCCTTTTCAAATTATAACTCAGCTAAACATGCCAAAGTTATATAATACATAGATTATGTGAGGCACTAATATGATCCATGATATGGATAACCCCGTCACATCAATTAATATATTCTAGGTGGCCCTTGATGTAAAGTTGAAACAGGTGACTTGCCCTTGATGTCCATCATTTTCAAGTTAGCCTCATATAACTGTCACATCTCAGCTATATAAAAGTCTAGTTCCAGTTTTATATTGATGGTGCAGTCTACAATATTATGTAATATATGGGTCAAATAAAATGTGGCATCTTTGACTTTTGGTTGATCTTCATTAAATTTGATGCGATTGTGCCATGAGTCAAAATGTTTTGAACCTGGTGAAGTCCCATTATCTAGATGGTCACATGAGCAGGTTCCATCCAATGTACTTAATTGATGTTTTTATATGACAGCAGAGCACTAGGCTCATCCATGGGCCTCTTGTTTTGCAGAGAGAATGGAAAATGCTGTCGCATCTACAGAAGGTTTACATGCACACAGCCTTGGCATCAAGTGCTGATAAACATTTTGGGCCCTGTAATGCTATACTTAATTTCAATGCATTCTGTTTGGAGGGAAACAACAGAAAATGAACTAATCAGGTTTTATAGAGTATCAAATATCAAAAAGTGTTAAATATTCACTTGTGCGGGTGACTAGTTGTATAAAACCCTTTTTAACTCTACTATTTTTTTCAAGTTGAGCTGTGAAAATTGATGAACATTCATCAATGTTGGGTTGCTTTGATACGTGAATTCAACTGTGTTGTCTAATGAGCACCAATTGCCAAGGATATACATGTGTGTAACCCTTGTAGCATTCGACTGACATGGCCTTATTGTATTTTGTCTGAAAAGTACTACGTTGATACAGTCAAAACTTGTTATAATGACACTCCACTCTGTTTCCCCCATACTTGTCTGTATATGAGATAAGTGAGTTAATACATGACAGGAACATACTTTTAACCCTTAAAGTGCTAATCACAGCTAAAGTCATTTTCTCATTACCTTTAAACATATAATGGTAAAAAGACTCAAATTCCTCATGAAGATACTTTTCATTCAAATAGCAGCAAGCCTGGTCTAAGCCAAAAATTAGCATAGTCAACAGCTTTCCTCGGGACACATTGTGCACAAAAGAACCCAAGAAAAGCTGTTGACCCAGACTTAAATCAGTGCTTTAAGGGTTTATTTTTTACCCAAAAAAATATTGTGACCTCAGATGGTTGAGTGACATTATGACAACTGTGTAGCTATAGTTAATTGTTAATCTTTAATTCAATACTGTAAGAGCTTCTCTCTCTCTCTCTGTCTCTCTCTTTTTTTTTGTCAGTAGAATCACTATATGCATAATGTCTAGATGTGCTTTTTCTCTATGTTGCAGGAGTTGGTTTTTCTGTTTCTTAACCGTAATGGCAATGCTGGTATTCACTACAATATATCTCTGCTCACAAGTGCTCCAGATAACAGGCAAAGACTGGCTGCTTATTATAGGCTTAACTGAGGTTGTCCTCTTTGGTATAATAATCACCTGTGTCTGGTTCTGCCAGGTAGGTCGTATTCCATCAAGTCTGCGTGGGCAAGCTTCAAATGCAGTGCTTGCTCAGTCTCATAAGCCAGAGACATGCTGCATGCATGGTCTCACAAGCTGCAGACAATATGTGCTTGGTCTCATAAGCCAGAGACACAGTATGTGCTTGGTCTCATAAACCTGAGACACAGTGCATGCTTGGTCTCACATGCTGAGGTATGGGGTGCACTTCTCACAAGCCTGAGGGATGAGACATGGTTTGTCTCACAAGTCTGAGGAATGGGTGGTTGGTTTCACAAGCCTGAGACAGTGCTTTGCTTGGTCTCACAAGCCTACCTCCTGACAGTTTGTTTCTCTATCACCATTTGAAACAAGAAAAAAAATTGAGTATGGTGGGAATATTTTCAGTATTGATAATAATATCATATTTTAAAAGTCCGTTTTTATACATGCAGGATTCTAATTCAAATAATCCTGCCCACTATTGTCTTCAGAAATTAAGTTTCGTAGCTATATTGTGGTGTATCTGTCAAATGGAGGGAGGCTTGTGGCAGACTTGCTTGAACTATGAGGCCATTTGCAGATGCAGATAATTGATGGACTTGTATTTCAGCTTGCCGCTGTGGTGAGGTAGCATGTGTGACAATGGCTAAATCCACAACATCCCAGCTTTGCAACTTTACACTCTGTCTGTTGACTGTCAACGTGCTGGATGCATTCAGCTATTGCATAATGGGGTCACAAAGTGCGGAATGCACCATGGGTAAACATGACAATGAAGCTTTGATGCAATACCATGTCCTGATTGGTCTATTTGCAGGGTGACCTTTTACTTGTTCTCTTGTTCGATGATGCTGATTGGCACTATCGTTTTGTACTTGGCGTTCTACGTGTGGAGCCTGGAGGGCTGGCCATTAGTCTGGCATTATATACTTGGTTTGATGGTCATCCTCTTCTTTCACATGATTGCGTCTTTTGTCGCGTTATCAGCGGTAAGACAACAGATGGTCTCGATGGATAAATATTCGGTGGTTCATTTTGTGTGTTTCGTTTGTATTGCTTGCTTCCACTGCTCTTGGGAGTTGCATTGAAGGCTATTTAACCTCAAGACCTGGACTGGCATCTTGCTATTAGCATAGCTGTGACCCCTGTTGTGTTTTCATGTATTGTGATACTAGTATTTATTTTCAGACTCCAATAAAACATAACATTTGCATGGACTTTGTTTCACTTTCTAATTAGCTAATGTATTTTTCACAGCAGCTCGTGCAAGCTTCAAACAATAAAACTTCTGTCATTGTATTTTTAACAAACCAATGGCAATGACCCATGCTTTAGACTCATCTTGCACTAGCACATATGCTGCTAATCTTATTTATGGCATGGCCTTCTTTTCTACTTATAATCTCACCAAATTCCTTTATTTTGTTGTAAATTTTAATTTTCTGTAGCGTTTTGAGTTGCAGAGGACATCTGCCTTGATCTTATAACAAGTAGAAGGTAAGAATGCTGAACACTGCAGCTGTTGAAGACTTTGGTCCTGGAAGTGTGAGTGATTAAGGAGGAAATGACTTTCAGCCACATTTTGACAGCATTATGTATGAATATTTCAAAAGGCTCAGTTTGATATTCATAAGATTGACAATAAACTTACTTTTTCCCAACAATTAAAGAAAAACAGAACAAAGTGTTGTTCCTTAGGCCTGACTCTCTGAGAACATCAAAAGGAGTCCAAGTCAGGGACCTGGGGTCCAGTTTATGACATCAACAGAGTTTCTGGACTAGAGAGAGACGTGGAGGTCAAGGCAGGGTATGTGATGGGGAAATGTCATTTTTCTACATGTCCCCATGGCATCTGGATCCCTCTTCTTATACAATGTACTTACTTTTCTTCTCATAATGTTATTGATCACCATTATCCTTTACCGTAGTTTGGGATTTTTCACCATGGGTTTATTTTTGATAAATTTGGATCAAAATTGTGGAAATGAAAGCTTGAGATAGTGTTTAGGACAGTATGCAGACTGGAACAAAGTTATAGCATGTTGGCCCAGACCTAAATACAGTTTACAAAGCCTTTCATGAACATGACATTTAGTTTTAGAAAGAGTAACTGAATGCTTGATCCAGATTTCTGCACTGCGGGTTATAATGTTTTGCAAATTTGATATGGAACTGAACAATTTCAAAATTGTGTTGTGACTCTGTTTTTAGTGAACATTTTTGTTAGTGGTGCTTCTGGAAACAGTAATCTTGAAAGTGAAAGGGATTTGAGTTCAAATCATCAAAATTTAAAGACACTTAAATGTCCCAAACTATGGAAATTACGTATGACCTACTGTTAACTCATTTCATACTATGGCGACAGGCCTTGGTCAGCGGTTCTGGCATTGCATGGCAAGTCATGCTGCAGCTGCTTTTGCGGCAGCTGCAGCATGACTTGCCAGGCAGTGCCAGAACCATTGACTTAAGACTATAGGCATGTTGGTACTTGAATGAAAGCTCTTTTCATGAAGAATTTAAGTATGCAGTTGTCATCTTAAATCCAGGTAAATATACATAAAAATCACGGACTGGTATGGGATGAGTTAACAATTTAAGTACGTACTTATCAATATATACTAAAGTGTGTTCAAGTCTTTAACTGGCTGATAAAGATTCACTTTTTCTGTGTGCATTAGTAGCTGCTATGAGAGTCCCCTGTGTCTAGTAGGACTGCTAGCAGCCAGTTCTATAAAACACTGGAAGAGAAAAATCCTCATTCCCACATATTATATACATCATGAAAAATGCAGAACTGCCAGTGCAAGAGTCTGTGCCTACATGTACAAGCAAGTACATGGACATGTAAAATGGCACAGACGAGGTATCCATATTACTGTAAAAGTGTGTGTGGAAGCTGAATACATTCAACAAATGTCTTGGATTCTTCTGGTAAGCAAGTCGGGTTACTCTGTGACTTTCATTAGAGAGTTGATTAGCAGGTACTACTGTCCATATGCAGTCCACACCAAGTGAAGGTAGGAGATTACATTGGATTTTATAACCTTCTAAAGCAGAAGAGTGGCACTTCTGTAGTCATCGGTGGTGGGTGAATTAAGTCCTGTACAGCCATTGTTACATCTGGTGTTTACCAAATCAACACAGGTTTGGTTCCCTTGACAAGCTCCAAGAATGAGTTGGACAACACCCCCCCCCCCCCCCAAAAAAAAAAAAAAGAAAGAAAAGGAAGAAACCCATCAGAATGGGCCAGTCAGAGAAAATCTTGGTTCGGCACAAGAAAAAACTGCATATATCGCCATGACCCCCATGGTGAAATCCAAGGATGCCAGGTGGCAGCACTTGATAGTGTTTATTTCCACAAATGTGGCTATTTGCATAACAAAAACCTTCAAAGGAATATGCTATGTAATTAAGTTACATGATGCAAATAGTCATTCTTAAGTGGCGCCATCTATGGCTAATAGGGACTATTATGAAAAGTGTGTGCTCACAAAGGTTACCTGCTAATTTGAATTTGAAATAATATGTAAAGATGTACCCTTAATCTGGGCAAGTCTGGCAGTAAAAAAAAAAAAAACCATGATACAGACCAAAGTAAAGATCCTAAACATTCACTGCAAAATGCAGTGGGTATCTTGAGTGTTGAACACATGTACAGAGACTGTATTGTATTTCTGCACCAGTCCCATTGTGTGCAATTGGAGAGTGTAAAGTGGTGAATCTTGAGCTTTGTGACCCCATTAGTTGAACAATGGTTGACAGAGTAAAGATGCAAACTTGGTGCGGGATTAGCCAAATATGCATGATCATCACATTAGGCGCTAGTTGAATTGGGTAGTCATGGAGACTGACATGTGACAGTAGTACTTGCTGTCAAGACCACATCTCTTGCACTTTTGTGGCCATATATATATAATTGTGTGATGGCTGATCATATTTCTTTACAAATTTTACCTGACATCACCACTAGTCCTGCAAAACTGTAGTTTAATGTCAGAAACAGGTGGTCTGAAATAGCAGGTACTACTGCATGTACTGAAAATACCAAGGGGACCTAATAGGAAAAATATGGTATCTAGGACAGTGTTGGGACATGACCCAAATAATTCCAGGGAAGTGATAGATTGCATGTAGAGCTTACATGGAATGATGAGTATCTGTTGGCTTGATGTACTGCTTGAAGCTTCTCATTGTCTGTGTCCTGCATCTCCCCCCCCCCCCATTTCCATTTTATTAAAATGAAACTTGGCATGTTTTTCTCTTTGTAATTTAAGATGTCAGCAAAATGTTCAACCCCATATACATACATGTAGTAATACAGGACATTCATATTAAGTGATTATTACACTGTTGAAGCAGCCCTGTCATGTATGATAAATAGCATGAGGGCAGCAGATTTTCATACTCAACACAAGTTTTACTAATGTAAATTATTCAAGATAGATATTCAAATAGAAAATAAATACATGAACAATAACGAGTCCTATATGTATTTTGGCTTGACATTGGAGTAGAGGGTGGGGGAGGTCACATAATTTTTGATTATGCGTTCAGATGTTACTCCAATTGGGGCATTTTGTATGGTATGTATTATGAGTGTCCTGTATTATACAGACTTATTTTATTGGGTTGTACATATTGGACCATGCAGACTGAAATTTGTTCAACTGAGAACTTGAAGAATTTCTAATTGAATTTGAAAACTGGACTTAGTCCAACTAAATTTTATTTTAAGGACAGAAAATACATACTTACCATTTTTTTTTGTGTGTGTTAAACTGGTTTCTTAAAGGGTTTACATGTGTATACATATCAGTGTAAAAAAAAAACATTTAAAAAAGAAAAAAAATGTATCAAAGAGAATAATCAGACTCAAATTTCAACTTTGTGTGATGTAAAGTGAATATTTTGATATGTTTCAAGTATTTGAAATTGTAAACATCCACACAAGTGTGGAAATTATTCCCCACAAGATTTAACCAAGTTTAATTTTATTTTTTGCACATACATGTGTACCTATGTTGCTGAAAAGAAATCCCAAGAATTTTTAGCTCTGCTGACTTGTCAGTCAACACAGCTTATCATATCTGTTTGCATCAGTCATCCATCTGTCTGTTAAACTTTACATTTTCGACTTCTCAAAAACTGTTGGATGGATTGTTTTCATTTTGCTCATGAATGCTCCCTAGGTGGTCCACTAAGCTTGTAGAAAAGAACATGATGCAGTAATTTTCTGTTTTTTGTATGAATTTTTCAGTACATTTGAAAAATTGAAAATTTCTTCTTCTAAGAATAACTCATCCAGTTGGTTTGATATTGCATACAGGGTCACCTGGGGTCACAAAGTTCACATTTGGCCACCAGGTGACACTGAAGTTTGGTTTTTGTTTTTGTTTTTTTATGAATTTTTTTGTGTTAAAACTTTTGACTTCTTCTCCAGAACAGCTTAGCAGAATTGCATGAAATTTTATCAGAATATTTTTTGATTGAATGAAAATGATGAGGTCTGTTAATTTTTGACAGAGCTATGGGGTATTGAACTTTGGGACCATGTGTCTGTAAGTGCTACTGCTATACATGCATATTGCAATACAATGCTTATATTGCAATCAGATATGTTGTATGCAATGCCCAGATTTTACAGACCGATGCACCCCAGGTGAGCTCTGTCATCTTTGTGAAGATGATGATGCAAGAAATTTTTTTCTCACTCAGGAACCCTTAGGTCAGTCGGTTGTTCAATAAGTGACCAAAATTTTAATATTACCAAGATATACGGCAGTATGCCACCAACAGACCGGTGGGTCGGTCGGTCTGTCGGTCAGTGACACACTGCCATATATCTTTGTAATGTTAAAATTTTGGTCACTTGTTGCAAAGCGTTAATACAGTACTTGGAATAGAGCAGTAAAGTCTGCCCTAGCAGAAGCAACATATTTCAGGGAGCACAGCACAGGATTATTACAATCCTCTTGTTATATATCTAGTGTAGTTTTCCATTAAGACCTCTCAAGCATGATCAGAATGTAACCTTGTAATGTCCAAACATCAGTTCTAGTTTTTCAGAATTCAAAAACAGACAGAGAAAAAGAAATCTTTGAGAACTTCTGAAACTTTTTTCGTCGGTGCACATGAATTATGTGTAAAAAATTTTCAATTTGATCAAAAGTTCACAAAGTTATTTCTGCAATTTTATACGTCGAACATGCCTGTCAAAATCTGAATGTTTTATCAACAATCAACTGACAAGGTTGAAATTTGAGCTAGATTTTAAACCTTTTGGACAATGCTGTTTCAAAAAGTTCATTTTTTTTTTTCGTAATATTTGCTCTAATACTTTTCAATCTCTGTAACCATTTGATGTATCAGGTACCCCAAAATGTTCTTTTGTGTCCCCGGTGGTTATCCTTAATTTTACATTGTAGAGAACTGTTGTAATAGTATTCATCATGATGTAAAGTGTTACCACAGGTCATTATATATTGTTGCTGTGTTAGCCACTGTCGCATATTCATATTGCCAAAATAATGCATCCTGTGATGTCGTGTTTCTATGCAATTTCTGCTATATTGAATATTTTTTTTTCCATTTTCAGAGCTATGAAATGTTGATCAATCTGACAACCAATGAGCGACTGAACTACAAACGTTATGCCTATCTGAAAGATGGCAAGGGTAAATTCTACAACCCTTACAACAGAGGCTGGAAAACAAACATTCTAGAGTTCTTCTACCTGAGACGAGGACTCAGTGAAGAGGAAGTACAATTTATGAATGTTCAGATCGTCTGAATTGTGGGTAACACTAGAACATTTCCATCAGCTTTTGTGATCAAAGACCCGAGCAAAGCATTTGCCTGCAGAGCTGGGCTTACATGTGTGTGTAGAAGCTCACCCAAGAAGCAGGCGATGGTTTTATTTGTCCTCGTCCTCCAAGATGTTGCCTGCCGAGCAGCTGTGCCTCAACACTTCCGCTTTTTGACTGGAGGCTCAATGGTCTGCACTGGTTTGCAAAATTTGTCAGTTAGGCTGAGAATCTGAAGGAAGACTTTCTTTGGAATCAATCAGACCAAGCAAGGCCAGTGGCAGTCAAAACTAGAACAGTAAATATATAATCCTAAAAAAAAAAAAAAAAAAAAAAAAAGACTTTCATTGGCCCTGGCACCATGCTGTGCATGATGGGAATTTCACAATAAGATGTGACCTGGTCCAAGCAGTGCTGCTGCCTGCCTCAGGAAAATTAAAAGTGGGCTGGTCATCCCCAAATAGTTTTAGTGTTTGGTCAACGTGTGAAAGGAAAACATACATACAGGGATCAAAATTGTTTCTAACTGTATTTTAAACACTGGAAGTCACCACTAAGAACAATGATTTTGCTGTGTTTTGCAGAGTAATGGATAAAAAATGACAGGAAATGGGGCACAGACATTGGTGCAACTTTTAACATACATGTACCTCAGAGATTACCAGATCACAGTATGTGTATCTGTCAAGGCGGGCAGACTGTTGCTCCATCAGCCAAAGAGTAGGAGAGTCAAAGAAACATAAGAGGCATAAATATATTTGTAAGGTCATGTCTCTTGTCTGCATTGAACAAAAGTAGGTATTTTTTCATATCAAGTTAAGAACAAAAACGCAAACAAAACAAAAACAAATAAAAAAAAAAAACCCAGACCAGGAAGATCTGAGCTGTTTACATTTGTTCCATAACTAGGGTAAGTGTATTGTAAGACCCTGGCTTTGCCTGCATAGTCACACTCGGTTACATTCATATTTACTGTAGCACGGATTCTGAGGGTGTTACACTTGGTCAGTGGTAGAAGGTGGCTTAGCAGGCAAACCCAGGCCGATACTGCTGCTTGTGTTCACCAGTAGGTGGCGTAGCCATGACAGTGTAAAAATGGGTGGATTTTGTGTACAGTGATGTATTATGTTCTGTCACTGCCGAGTGCAAAGCAGTTGAACTTAATATCTTGGTACAAGTTGGCACCAACCCTGGATACATACCTTTATAGAGTATAGTGCCCCAAATTCATAATGCACTTCACTTCAGAATCAGGATTACACATGCACAGTAGGCTCCTGTGGTCCCAGTCAAGCACCTGTACTTTCTGGAATTATTTAAAAGTTCCCTCATTTCATTAGAACATGAACACTGTGTGTGTATGCATGCATGCGTATGTGTGTGTGTGTGTGAATTGCATCATCAGGGTAAATGTCCGCATTATCATGGAGGCACTGTGCCAGCTTATCATTTTGCTTTGATAAGGATGCTCCCATGTTGTGTACAATGATATACGTATACTTGTAACATATGTACATTCTGATGCTCCAGGTTTCCTGATTTAACCAGGATGAACTTCCACTCTCCCGTCTTTCAGCAAATTCCCCTGATTTCCCACTGGTAGGAAAATATATCCTGCTTTTGAAGAAATTAAAGAAAAAAAAGAGAAAATGTGTGCAGAAGAATAAATGAGTTTTGATGCTTGTTAAAATTTATGAGCCACATTTCCACCTCCTATGGAAAGAAATCTCCCCTTCCTGTGCTCAATAACTTGCAGTAGCTTCACTTCCTTGGTGGTCTAATACAGGTAAAATGACTTAATTATGTCAAACTCCACCCACTTGGCATGAAATCCCTTTGTACCGGGACATGATTCTGTGTAGGTTTTGCAGTAATTGGAAGAGATTGCATATTGTAACTCATTGTATACCAATCAAACATTGCCCTGTATGTTTAAACGGATCTAAGATGGAAGTAACTGATTCACATGCTTCATACAAAGAAATCCCCTTCAATTAAGTACAGCATGCCCAGATTAAAGCTAGTGGGTTTTTTTTATATTTAAAAAAAAAATTGTTGCAATGTTGGACAAGTCATGCTCCAGCCATCATAACCATGGTGTGTAATGAGTTATATGGTAAAATGCGCTTTAATTCAACTACCGCATGTTCAGTTCAAAGTGGCATTTACACTGTGTGACAAGTTATGCTTCAACTGCTGATAGGACATTCGAAGCATGACTAGTAAGTGTGGAATGTGTAACTTTGTGCTTAAACCCTCATCATCTACATATTTCAAAAGTGATGCTTGGGTGGAGGTTTTGGATTTTATATGCATGTGTCTGTAGGTGCTCTGAACAGTTTAATCAATGTTTCTGAATGTAGACATCTACAATGTGTTGTGCAGTAGGTATTTACGTAGTAACTAACATTAAAGATTCTAATAAGGAAAAGAAATTATTCTGAATGATGTCCTAGTATTTTTAAAGTAAATGAATGGTATTTTATATTGTATGATCAACATGATTCTACCTAAAGTATTTTTATTTAGGTGACTGAAAAAGGCAAAAAACAAAAAGTTTGTGACACAGGTGCACATGCTCTGTGACCACAGAGCATGTTGATGGAGATTATGATATACATGTATTTCAAATGTTGACATCCTCTTGGTCAAATGAGATTAAAATACATCACCCAGCAGAGTACAGTGAACATGTGACTGTTTTCTGTGATGTATAAATCCATGCTTCCTGGTAACTTCTGTGTGTCATTATGCCAGGGATAAGAAAAGCTGCTTTTTTATTTTTTCCTTGAAAAGTGGAACTTGTTTATATTGCATAGTACAGGTATATACACATAGTTTTCTTGGCTCAGAAATATTTTCATATTGTCCTAGTTGCCCTAAACCTTTCAGTGGAGTGCCCAGGAAACAGCCTTTCTATTGGGGGGGGGGGGGGGGGGGCAGAAAAGAAAATAAAGAAAAAGATAATAAAAGTAGTCAGCTTAACAGGCAAGCATACATCATATTACAGTCTCTGATTGCAGCCAATTCATAGTCCTTGGGACCAGGGGCATGTTTTGGTGACTTTTACCGAGAGCTGATTCTCCACTGGCAACAAGGGGACAATCCACAAACAAATTTAACAATGTGGAGCATTTGTGGCCAGCTACAGCAGGAATTGGTAACATTGAGGCATGGTCAGTCAAGCAATGATTGTGTGCCCCCACTTCCTTCAAAGGTGCATTCCCATCTTAAAACATTTATGTACTGGTAATCTGGCAGTCAGTGTTCCAAACCCTCCCGGATTAGCCAGGAGTCCTGGCATATTGCAGGTGTCAGTGATCATGAGCAACAATTCCAGCACCCACATCCTGGTCACAATGCTGTGGTTTTTTTTATGCAAAATCCAACCAAAAGATTTTCGGCTACTTTTGTTCATGAGCATCCCTTTATCATGCCTTGGAGAATCAGCTGTTCAAATGTTGGATAATACACAATGTCAAAAAATATCACATTTTGTAGATATTCTTGGCATTCACATAAAAATCCTGGATGGACAAGCAAGACATTTTACCTCATAATGCAGCATGCTTTTTTCTTTTACTCAAAATTCTACTTTCTTTGTGAAGTGTCCTGTCCATGAAGAAAGGCCATCTGAAACATGGTTATTTTTAGGGCTATGTTTATTAAATCACATTACTGTCTGTGGCATGAATATTCAACTTTAGTGATCAATAGGAGGTATTCATATTAACAGGGATTCTATGCTGCAGCAAGAAACTTGACAGGAAGGAGGGCAGATTTATTTGTTAAACAGGGCCAGATGAGTTTCTATGATAAAACTAACAACTTGTGAAAAAGCGTAAGAAAAGTCCTTCACAAAGTTTCAATACACACATAATACTAAACATATGTAGATAATCAGTTAGTTTGGCATAAAGAGTGTTACTTTTGAATGGTCAAGTACATGTAACATTATTGGTATGACTGCCTTTATCATGGTGGCTGCATAGTTTAGTTGCCTAGCAACTGAGAGGACCAGAGCAGGTCTGCAGTTAATACAGTTAAATATGAATGCCCCCAATTTCAAGGAATGAGCATACGTTGATGTTGTTCCATCAGATGTTGGTTTGTATATGACTCATTGAAAGGAGGACTGCCTTTATTTTGATGGTTCACTTGAACTTTTTCCTGGCCAGAATTTGTTTCAGTCAAAAAACATTTTCAATTTCATGGCCACATTTAGATCCCTGGTCAGCCAGCTGTTTACAAGCTTTCTTTACACCAAACTATAAATAAACTCCAATCATGGAGAATAAAACCATTCTATATTTTTGGAATAATTTATCTCTTCCACTTATTTGTATGATGCTATTCAGATGTAGGGTATTTTGTATAGAAATGTTGACTTATATTTGTCAAATGTCTGTTTTGCTACAGGATTTTTTTTTGAGGGACTTCTAAGTTGTATGCTCAAATTCAACAATGGGTATTGAAGTTGAAATCAGAGATGAAGTCATTATAAGCGCAACAAATATCATTTCTATTCAGGAATTTGTTGATATGGCCATCATCATATATGAGGATGTCAGTAATGGTTGCAATTAAGGACTGTAAAGTTGCCAGAATTTGGTCACTTACAGGCTCTGTTTGTAGGCTCCTTATACCATATTATTGCTGTTAAGTGCCCAGAATGCTTACAGAAGTTTCAGAAAAATGAGACTCAAATTGACATCATAGTTTTGTGTTAAAGATTGTAACATTAATTTTTGCACAATTAATGGTCCAAATTCAGAGTATTTACATATTATCGTGTGGGGGTGGGAGGAGACACAAAAGTGGGAGGGGCGCTTAAGGCAGCTGGGGTGCCTAAAAGGGGCAATATGGTATATGTCATGAGCATTCTAAATGCATGCTTTGTTTATAGCTAAATGTAGCCACATGGTTGATAGGATTTTATCTTGATATGTTGGACCATATAGACATGTTTAAAGTATGGACAGGCTTTTCCTTTGGTGTCTGGGTATTATGTCTGATGTGTATTAATGATTTAATGAACTCTGATAACTTTTGGTTCCACATATAACATAAAAGCCTGTAGTTTGGTTGTATGTCTGCATTCTTAGATTAGCATATACAAGTGGTGACTTTTTGCCTCATATTAGAAAACTTAATGGACCCTATATGCTTTTAACAATGTCATAAAGTAAAGGATAATTGTGTTGAATACATGGAAGGTTATGGATGTGATAAAGTTTAAATGAACTGTGGAATTGTTAAGATCCTGAAATCCACTCTAAATATTGTCTTGAAGACAATGAGATTAAAATTGCTGGATCAGTTTTCTGTGGAAAGAACAATTTAAGGAGCTCTATCAAGAATAATTCTAATGTGGGCTGACATATATATGTATTTAATTTGGAAACAAAACAGAAAATGTGTCTGCTTTCTGGTCAGTTTGTCAACCTTCTCATATAACAAGTATGCACATATGAAACGCAACTTTCATTTTCCATCAAGAGCTGAGGCCAACCTTCTTTTCTTCCAAGAGCCTAGAGGTGATGCAAACTGGCAAGTGAATGAATCTGAGTTTTCTTTTTGCTGTTTATCGCAGATTTTCCTCAGCTTAGTTTAAGTCTGTCTAAGATGACCTATAAATGATAATACATGTGCTCTTGAAGAAACTTCATGAGGAAGAAGTGGCTGTGTGGTGGTCTGTGGCATCAAAGTGTTAAACCTTTCCTCCTGAAACCGGCTGGTGGTTAAATGTTGTCTGTTTCAGTGTTTTCAACTAATTTCAACAGTAATGAAAAACAATTTGACTGAAAGGAAAGGTAAGGTCAAGATCAGCTGGTTCATGTGGGTTCTTAGTAGAGGGCTCTGTAGGCAGGCAGGCTAGGTAAGTGTATTTCCATTAGTTTCCATTGTAATTTGCATCTATGTAACTTTAAAACAACTCGACATAGAAACACAAAATTTTTTGTGGTAAATGGTTGTGTTTAGTTAAGATAACTTTTGTTGCAAAACTATTCAATGAATCAAATGTCACTTTAACATAGAATCTAATGGGAGTACACACCCTTAGCCCAGGAGAATGTTGTGTATTGGGTTGTATGTTCAGCTAGATACACATACAATTATTGCTAATTGCAACCTCTCCTATTTTAGTTGAGATCCTTGAGATCACATGCCAAAGAAAGCTGTCTACTTCATCTTAATTCAAGGGGGAAAGGGTTAATATAAACATGTTTATGAAGGAACAGTTTACAAAACATGTCTTATTGTATGTACCTGTACATGTATTTATAAAACCTTTACATTGGATTGTGTATGGATTTTTTTTTCTCTTCAGTCAGTTAATTAATTGATAAAATAAAACTTCTAAAGCCCACATTATGTTGTAAATATGTACAATATTTTTGGGAATTAGTACGTTAGATGCTAGGAAAATTGAAACTGTTACATGTGTGGATGTTATTTGAAAGTCATAGGTAAATAAATGGAGAAGTACATGTGCACAACATATTGCAGTTTAAATTTTCAAAGGGTCTTGGTGGTAAGTCCAATTATGTTGTATATTTTATTGTTCGGAAGATTGAATCTTCTGATTTATTTTTGGGAGGGGGGGGGGGGTTCCGGTCTCCTGTAAAACTCAGTGGTACATGCATGTGTGAGAAAGACCGTATGCACTCAGATCATAATTTGTACAGCACAAGGCATATTTTTGCTATTACCAGAGGGACATGGTGTGACGTTTATTTTTCCTGTCCTTTTCTTTTGCTTATGCTCAAAGTTTGTTAATAAAACTTTATTTGACATGTTGAAAAGGTTGTGTTGATCATTTGTTACCATAGCGTTGCAGTGTGGGTGGAGAGTGATTAACACAGAATGTGTATATAAAATATCAAGAGACTTTCGCAGTATGTTGTCGCTGCTGGTCTAGGTTGTAGACCACAGTGGCTGGTTACGCATCCAATGAAGATCATCCATAATTGTGAAAATACTGTATCTTCAGCATGCTGTCACTTCAATTTTAATAAAATTAGCTGAGTCCGGCTTGCAGTACAATTACTTCCTTGGTGGTCATGTACTGGGTGCACTTTGTGATAGGACAGGTGAAAACTATATGCTGAAGTTGCACACTGATACGAGTCTAGTCAGAGCACAATTCATAGACCTGTATGAAGCCAGTGTCCAGGTTTTGTTTCCCACTTCGGTTATAAAAGATGTTGAACTAGGATTTATACCGAATAAGTTAACCCTTGTCTTTGTGGCAATATTTGAAGTGCTGCTTACCGAATTGAAAAATTTGAATGGGCTGATTTTTTAAAACTGAAAAATGCTAATATGTAAAATAGGATATACGACTGTATAGTCTACCACCTCTAGTTAGGTAACCAGTCTTGGTACATATGTGCAGTGAAAACTCCTTATAATGACACCATCTGTTCCCTAAAAAAGTGACAGATAACTAAATATGTCAGATAGATGAATCAAATATCAAAGACAATGAACTTCCCATGAAAATTTAGAATGGACATATTATTGTGCAGAGAAAGAAAGTGGAATTTACCTATAAATTGAGGGATTGAATAACATGGATAGTTCAAGGTTTATGGCTTAGAGTCATCATGAGTATTTGATTGATGCTAAAATGTTGCCCAATCAAATGATAATTGGTTTACCAAAGCAAAAATAGGCTTGGCTATGTATATCATCATTGCCATAATGTATTAACCATGACAGCATTTAACACTAAATAAGGATAAAATCTGTACCTTTACCTAAAGTGTGTCCCACCTCATTGTCAAAAATGATCTGAAGTACCCCACAGACTTAATGGCAAAAATATGGCGAACTTTGCTTGAATCTGCAAGCTCCTCTAGTATCAGCATGTGATTATGTAGCTTAAGAACAATCTATGGGAAGGTTTTGCAGGAGTCAAAAATGGAGACAAAAAAACACAAAAAATGGTCAAAACTAGAGAAAAAAATATAGTGTCACCTGTTGTACTAATTAAGCTCTGAGGTACCCCAAAAGTGTGCCCATGAAATTTCAAACAATTAAGATTAAACAAAAAAATTCATAAACTAGATATACCTTACACGCAAAGCATTGACTGAAAGGTCCGCCAGGGAAAAATGCTGCCATTTTCTCAAATAAGGTCATAGTGAGACGAAAATGATCTTGGCATACTAGATAAGCATACTGCCAAATTTGAGCAAAATACATTGGACCATTCTGAAAATACTGCGGTAATGAGCCCTAACGAGCATGTAATTATGCTGCCATTTGCTCAAATTAAGTCATGGTGAAACCAAAATCTAATTAGTTCATCTTGCCAGGTAAGATAAGCATATTGCCAAATTTGAGCAAAATACATGGAGGTATCCTGTAGATATCACAGTGACGAGAAGGTGCACATCCAGACAACGTGAAACTATAAAGAGTACTGGGGGGGGGGGGGGGGGCTTTATGGTTTCGAGTTAAAAAATCTTAAAATCGCTGAAGTCTGATCATTTGAGCAAAGTTTGTAGAGATCCACCTGAGATACGTTCCCACCAAGTTTGAAAACAATTTGGTTTACAATTTTGGAGAAGAGGTTAAAAATGTGAATTTCCATTACCATCCCATTTCACTTGCATAACAATCAATAGGAATGCATGCACTAACCTGCAAGTACCAGAAGTGAAAAATTCATTAAAAATCAGAAATCCCAGTATTGCTACTTGGTGAACAACATTGTTTACCCCTCCCATCAGGTACAGATCTACTACATTTTCAGAACATTCTCAGTGACAGTTTTGGAGAAGTTGAAAATAGCCTTAAAACACATAAATTGGTAAACAAACAGAAAACAATTGCAGGGCCACCTGTTGAACAAATTAAGGTCTGTGGGTCCCCAGAAGTGTCCCGATGCAATTTCAAAGCAATCGTCTGAGTAATTCAGAGAAGAAAACTTTTTTAAGATTTTACCAAAAATTACACCACTTGAACAAAATTGGTAGAAACGCATGCAAGGAACATTGCCACCAAGTTTGCAGTGAATCTGGCATAGAAGAAGTCGAAAATGTGAATTGTGGATGCCGACAGACGATGGACAGATGGACAGACGATGGATGCCTGATCACCACATAACCTCAGCTGACTTGCATAAAAAAACAGCAAAAATTGCAGGGCCACCTTGTGAACAACTAAAGAACCAGGAGTCCATAAGAGTGTTCCTGTGTGATATCAAAGCAATTGGGTAAGCAGTTTCGGAGAAGACTTTTTACGATTTGCCCAAATTAAAAGAACAACAAAGTTCATTAAAAAATATGTAAAAATCACTGGATCATGACCATTTGAAAAAACCTGGTAGAGATCCACCCAAGGTAGATCCCAACCAAGTTTGAAGAGGACCAAGAAAAGGTTTTGGACACTAAGTCGAAAATGTGAATTGTGGGTGCCGACAGACGATGGACGGATGCCTAACCTTCACATAACATCAGGTGACTTGTCTGTCAGCTGAGCTACAAATGGAAACAGATGGACTGACAAGTTAATTCCAGTATACTCTCTCAAAGTTCATTTGTGAGGGGTATAAAGACCCTTCTCATATTGAATCACATTGCACCACTAGAATAACCATTCAAATACATGATCCCACAGCACCAAGTTTCACATACATGTACAGTGAAACCTCATTCTTACAATATTCGGAATTCAGACACAGTCACTCCTTGAACTGATTTGTGGGACTCAAAAGTCAAATTCTTCTGCCATCGAACATATTTATCTGACACATTCAGACATCTGATACTTTCTCAGCGAACAGATGGTGTCATTATAATCGGTTTCACTGTACCTGTGAACCTACATCATCAACACTCTTTGATTTCAAACATAATTCCACTTATATTATGATTTCAACTACATGTACATGTATACCCTTTTGATTGCAATATATCACACATATCATCACTATAAACATCTCTGATTCATAAACACTCTTTTGATTTCAAACATAATTCAACTTATATCATTATTTCAAATACATGTATACCCTTTTGATTTAAATAATTTCCATCCATGTGATTGTAAACAGCTTTTGTTTCCAATATGTACCACATATTCCTATATCAACCCAATGTGTTATACTTTTTCAAGTTTCTTTTTTAGATGTTGATTGTGTTCATTTTACTCTTGTCTTTGTATTACAAATTTGATTTATTTTTACAAATTGTCACTTATCCTTCATGAATTTGTATGTACTATTACCATCCAGGGGCTTTGCAGAAGATCAGTGCTGTGTCACTGAGCCAGTGACCCTGGCTAAAGAATAAACAAATCAAATCAAATCACATATCATCATTATAAACACCTCTGATTACAATATATTTCCACTTTTAATCATGATTACAACCACTCTGTAGATTGTAATAAATTTCCATCTACATCATGATTATAACCAGTCTGTTGATTCCAATACTTTTCCACCTCAATCACAATTATAACCACACTGTTAAATTCTGATACATTTCACCTGTATCATGATTATAACTACTCTGTTGAATCCAAAACATATCCACTTCAATCATGATCATAACCACTCTGTTGATTCCAACACAGTTCCACCTTAATCAGGATAGTAACTACTCTGTTGGTTCCAATACATATCTGTCTCTATTATGATTACTGCACATTCACTTAATTTTGCTATAATTTTAATTTTGTATATTCCGCTGATGATGCACAACTATGAAAGTAAAGCAAAATAAGTCTGATTTAACATAGATTTAATAAAAACTTCAACTGTGTCCAAAATAGCACAAGTAAAAGTTCAGTTAAAACCATTAACTCTTTCAGTGCCAGACAGGTGATCTACTTAAGTCAGACTTGTCTGAATTATCATTAGGATCCCTGATTCGTATTCCTCGTAAAAAGACCTTTTATTCAAGTACCAGTACGCCTATAGTTCCACAGATTACTCCAGTTCAACAGCTTTCCTCAGCGTGCATTTGGTGCAGAGAAAAGCTGTTGACTCAATCCCAAATTTGGCACTGAAAGAGTTAAAGTTAAAGCTTTGAGACATTACACATGTAAAAATAAGTACCTGCACTCTGTCATTGCAATACATTTCAGCTTACATGGATGATCAACAGTTATTGCAGTCAACTTAATTAAAGTGTGTATGTCAACACACACTTTTCTGTTTTTCCCCGAGTTCTTTCTTTCTTTCTTTCTTTCTTTCTTTCTTTCTTTCTTTCTTTCTTTCTTTCTTTCTTTCTTTCTTTCTTTCTTTCTTCTTTACCAGCAAATTTGTCCGACACTTTTGTCGGACACTATTATACATAGAAACTCCGAACTTGGCATGATTGTACCTCCATACAAGAAGTTTGACCGTTTTATACAGAGCAATGAAGATGTTTAAAATTATGCAAATTAGAGGCATTTGAAAATTTAAATTTTGAATATCTTCAAAAGTGTAATAGATAGAGTTGTCATTCCAACTTCTACTAGGGGGTTATTGACTATAGTGCATCTAATGAGTTTAAAATAAAAGTTGTAGCAATTTAAATTATGCTAATTAGCAGCATTTAAAATTTTAAAACTTGAATATCTTCAAAACTACTATAGATAGGGATGTCATTTCAACTTTTACTAGGGGTTGTTGACCATTGCGCATGCAATGAATCTAAAACAAAAGTTGTAGCAATTTAAATTATGCTAATTATCAGCATTTGAAAATTTAAACTTGAATATCTTCAAAACTATTAAAGATACAGATGTCATTTCAACTTTATTAGGGGGTAGTTGACCATTGCGCATGTAATGAATTAAAACAAAAGTTGTAGGAATTTAAATTATGCTAATTAGAAGTATTCAAAAATTTCAATCGTGAATATCTTCAAAACTATAATAGATAGAGATGTCATTCCAACTTCTACTATGGGGTTGTTGACCATTGCGCACCTAATGAATTAAAAATAAAAGTTGTAGCAATTTGAATTATGCTAAATAGCACCATTAGAAATTTTAAATCTTGAATAACTTCAAAGCTATAATAGATAGAGATACCATTCCAACTTCTACTCCTGTGTTATGGAATAGCTGTACATTAACATACCAATATGCTTTGAAGACACACACACACTGATTTGCTATGCAGCAAATTATCTTTCCTAGTTAGCATCTGTTTTAATGTAGCAAATGTTAGAATAACCATCATGTAAAACTTGTCTGCTTACTAAACATACCTCCCATCACAGCAAGTTTGAAAATGGACTAGAAACTGATCCAGTTTTCAAGCCACAATATGACTCTTTATACATTTGGTTAAGCAGCTAATGATCAACATGTACATGAACATGTAACTGTCATTCTGAAACACTGCAAAGAATATAATTAGAAAAGAAAATTTGCTTCAAAGCAAATCTGTCTGTGTGCCTTCGAAAGTTCTAAATATTAAATGCTACAACTTTTATCCTTTGGTACTTCACATTACATTGAGCTTATGGCTGGATGCAAATTTCAAAGTCCAGATGACCTTGACCTTTGACCTTTACAGGTCACATGTAAATTGCACAGTGGTACAATACCCACGATTTAAGCCCAACATGAACCAAATCAGATGAAAATTGACCAAGTTATGGCAAGATGAAACTTTCAAAGGGCCAAATGACTTTAACCTTTGCCCTTTTGAGGTTACATGTTCTTCTAAAAAAAGTGCAGTGTTTGCAATACCTTCAATTTGAGTCCAACATGATTAGAATTTGATGGAAATTGGCCGAGTAATGGCTGGACAAAACTTTTAAAGTTCCAAATGACCTTGACTTTTGAACTTTAGAGGTCACATGTAAATTACAAAAATGTGTAGTGTTACCATAGCTACAATTTGAGTCCAACATAATAAAAATTGGATAAAAATTAACCTAGTTACGGATAGAAGAAAGCCACAATCGAAAGTGGCCTATAACCTTGAAATGACCTTTCACCTTGAGATGACCTCTACTTGAAGTGAACCTTGACCTCAAAAATGACATTTTGGCCTAAAATTGACATTTGACCTTGACATGACCTTTGACCTTGACATGACCTTGACCTTGCTATGATCAAACTCCTATACACTCGGAACCACATCTACTTTAGTATTAAAAATTTAATTAGCCTTCATTTGCATAATTTTGAATAGCATGACCTCTCATTATAAAAAGGCCAGACTTCATCTATAGAAGTATGATTTTGCCAAGTTTGGAGTTTCTACCTGAAATACTTTTCAAATGAAATGTCGGACAAATTTGCCTGTAAAGAAAGAAAGAAAGAAAGAACTAGGAAAGATGATTTGCTGCATAGCAAATCAGTGTGTGTGTCTTCAAAGCATATTGGTATGGCAATGTACAACTATTCCATAACACAGGAGTAAAAGTTGGAATGGCATCTCTATCTATTACAGCTTTGAAGTTATTTAAGATTTAAAATCTCTAATGGTGCTATTTAGCATAATTCAAATTGCTACAACTTTTGTTTTAGATTCATTACATGCACAATGGTCAGGAACCCCCTATTAGAAGTTAAACTGACATGAACATGAACCGAATCGGATGAAAATTTACCAAGTTATGGCAAGATGAAACTTTCAAAGCACCA
The DNA here is from genome assembly GCA_964020975.1 of Hermodice carunculata. Classification (NCBI taxonomy): domain Eukaryota; kingdom Metazoa; phylum Annelida; class Polychaeta; order Eunicida; family Amphinomidae; genus Hermodice; species Hermodice carunculata. The sequence goes on along the minus strand of OZ026619.1, from coordinate 21,331,662 downwards.
AATGACCTTGACCTTTGCCCTTTCGAGGTCACGTGTTCGCGCAAAAATGTGCAGTGTTTCAATACCTACAATTTGAGTCTAACATGATTAGAATTGGATGGAAAATAGCCAAGTTGCGACTGGATGAAAATTTAAAAGGTTCAAATGACCTTGACCTTTGACCATTAGAGGTCACACATAAATTTTAAAATATGCAGGGTTACAATAGCTACAATATGAGTCCAACATGATCAAAATTAGATAAAAATTGAGCAAGTTATGGCTAGAAGAAGGCCATCAAGGAAAGTGGCCTTTGACCTTGAAATGACCTTTGACCTTGAGATGACCTCTACCTGAAGTGAACCATGACCTCAAAAATGACATTTTGGCTTAAAATTGACCTTTGACCTTGACATGACCTTGACATTTGAGATGACCTTTACCTTGCTATGATTGAACTCCTATACACTCGGGACCACATCTACTATAGTATACAAGATATTGAAGATTTAAAACTTTAATTAGCCCTCATTTGCATAATTTTCAAAAGCATGACCTCTCATTATAAAAAGGCCGGACTTGATCCATAGAAGTATTATTGTGCAAAGTTTGGAGTTTCTACATGTAATACTTTTCAAATGAAATGTCGGACAAATTTGCCGGTAAAGAAAGAAAGAAAGAAAGAAAGAAAGAAAGAAAGAAGAAAGAAAGAAAGAAAGAAAGAAAGAAATAAAGAATTCCTAGAAAAACAGAAAAGTGTGCGTTGACACACACACTTTAATGAAAGAAAGAATGAAAGAAAGAAAGAAAGAAAGAAAGAAAGAAGAAAGAAAGAAAGAAAGAAAGAAAGAAAGAAAGAAAGAAAGAAAGAAGAAAGTAAGTAAGAAAGAAAGAAAGAAATAAAGAGTTCCTAGAAAAACAATATGTCTGTGTTGGCACACAGACATAACTAGGAAAGATGATTTGCTGCATAGCAAATCAGTGTGTGTGTGTCTTCAAAGCATATTGGTATGACAATGTACAACTTTTCCATAAAACAGGAGTAGAAGTTCAAATGGCATCTCTACCTATTATAGCTTTGAAGTTATTCAAGATTTAAAATTTCTAATGGTGCTTTTTTTTTACATTATTTAAATTGCTACAACTTTTATTTTTAATTCATTAGGTGATTAGGTGCCAATGGTCAACAACCCCCTAGTAGAAGTTGGAATGACATCTCCATTATACTGTTTAAGATATTCAAGATTGAAAATTTAAAATTCAGAAAGAAAGAAAGAAAGGAAGAAAGAAAGAAAGAAAGAAAGAAAGAAAGAAGGAAGGAAGGAAGGAAGGAAGGAAGGGAGGGAGGGAGGGAGGGAGGAAGGGAGGGAGGGAGGGAGAGACAGACAGACAGACAGAAAGAAAGAAAGAAAAAAAGAAAGAAGGAAAGAAAGAAAGAAAGAAAGAAAGAAAGAAAGAAAGAAAGAAAGAAAGAAAGAAAGAAAGAAAGAAAGAAAGAAAGAAAGAAAGAAAGGAAAGTGTGTGTTGACACACACACACTTTAATGATAGAATGCATGAGCAGGGATCTTGAGCATTTCCTGGTACTGTGTAATTGTATATAAATAATGTAGCCCAAAATGTTTTCTTTAAGAGCCACTGAACTGGCTGGTGTCCAGAAAGAAAACATTAACTTATAATTAAATTACCAAACAGACATAGGTATTCAATCAATGCAGCCAATGTTTATATGACAAATTAACTCATTCAGTGATGAACCCAAAGGATATGCTCTTTGCTAATTCTTTCAAATTTGCATTGCTAATACAATGTGTGAAACAAATAAAAAAGGTCAGAATATCACAAATCATGAGCAGATATTATATTCTATTATGATTGTCAGAAATTTTAAATCAGAACCCCCTGATTTAAAAGATAAGAATACTCAGTATATCCCTTTGATACAAATTTTACTGACAGTAAATGAAGACTTCTGTCATGAATGAGTCCAGGGATGCCGTATTTTCAAAGGGTCATTTTGATGTCACATCTTGTAAAATATAAACCAGGATTATAGCTTGTTTGGAATTTAATTGAGATGTGACACCCCTGTAAAATTGTCCCACAGGTCTTACAATGTTGATAAAGGCTGTGGATTATGAGTGAAATCTATTGGGGGTAATAAAATACACATAAACTTAAGGAGGAAAGGGTAGGGTTTATTTTGATGTGGTTACACTTGCCAGAACTTTGGAATAAGCTGGCCATTTGATACCAATCATTCACTGTCACTGGTCATGTGTGTTTGGTGGGGTGGCAGACACATAGCAGGGCCAGCTCCACAGTAAAATGGTGTCCCTGCAGCCGGATTATTTTGTAAAAAATCCAATTATTTGACGCTACAAAAGTGAAAATAATACCCATATAAATGTCTACAGCAGCACCCATGTGGACCTGTTTACAAACACCACTAATTATAGCAGCCGGGTTGAGTGGCAGGGCAAAGAGATCAGTGATAGGCTGTTTGGCTCACCGGCACTGTGGTCACAACTAATGAGACGGCCCCCAGAGCTCAAGTTAGGTGGAATGCACTGTATATAACATATTGAAGATTTAAAACTTGAATTTATTTATGAAAAGGCCAGCCTTTATCTATAGAAGTATGATTGTGCCAAGTTTGGAGTTTCTACTTGTTATACTTTTCAAATGAAATGTCGGACAAATTTGCCTGTAAAGAAAGAAAGAAAGAAAGAAAGAAAGAAAGAAAGAAAGAAAGAATTCCTAGAAAAACAGAAAAGTGTGTGCTGACACACACACTTTAATGATCAGCATAGACCTCCCTTCAGTGCATGTGAGAATTTACTTTTATTGCTTGATCTTGCCCTTTAAGTTTTTAGAGCCAAATGACAAAACTAAGCGAGGGTGCAAAATAAACAAGTCTTCCCATGAGAGCTAATTATAAAACAGGAGCGGAACGCTTTCCATGGTACATGTATTCCATGCACTGCACTCTGCAAGGAACCGGGGAACACACAGGGGCAACCAGCAGAATGGTTGTCATCATATTCTGGTCGATTTGAACCCATCTAGACTGACCACCCAAGTCACGGTCCACCGCAAACACTCATTATGGTCAGTCAGTATATGTGGTGGACAGTGATTGGCCGGTCAGTATAAATGGGTTCATATCGACCAGAATATGATGACAACCATTCTGCTAGTTGCCCCTTAGCCCCAAGGAACCTCCCCACGCTCTGTAAGCTTGCGGGGGGGGGGGGGGGGAGGTCCCTTGGGGCCAGTTGCCCCTGTGGTATGAGTGACGTTTATGAGTGACACTGATACCGTGAAAAGTTAACAAGGGTACGCCATCTGGTGGCTGCATTTCGAAGGCATAAAGTGTGTGTCCGCGTGAAGTCGCCACTGTCGATTACTTCATAAACTACTTTCATTCAAATGACGGAAAAAAAACGAAAACTACTTTGAACAGCATGCTTTTGTTCATTTTACAAGTTCCATCTCCATCTGTATTAACATGTTCAATTTGTCGCCATATTATTTTTCACAGATTGTACATGCAGTGTGATAATGTTAATGATACATGTTAATTTTGCTGACTTTGCACAACAATCTAAACGTATTAGCATAGACACCTTCAGTTTTCTCCGCTCCCACTTACTGCAATATATATCAGTTGTCATACCATATGTGTTATCAGAGTCCGGACGAGCTGGGTTATCCCGAATATTCGGTATATCACACCCACTCCTAAATTTGATTCTGATACTTTTTTTCAATCATTCTGTGGTCATGTCAACCGGTACTGCAAGATATACCGCATGGCACTCGTCTTGGCTTTTGTTTTTACTTTTTTACATTTTTTTTTATTGGCTTTGAGCAACTATGATTTTTTTCACTTCCCAGGACATCAGTGATGAACAATTTTACAAACCCCTCCAACCATTCAGCCCTTTTCTATAACAAATGACAGACATGAACTCGATAAAGTGTCAAAGGGAGTAAAAGTTCGTATTTTCCTTTTGGCAAGCGCCTAAATGTTGGTGTTTTCTGTAACAAACGATAGGCATGAGCTTAATAAAGTATCAAAAGAAGTAAAGGTTTGTGTTTTTCCTCTTGGAAAGTGCCTGAATGTTGGTGTTTTAGTCAGTAAGTGTTGGGGTATCGGTCTGGACTACTGTTAAATAAAGTTTAATCTATGCCTATACTTCACATTGTAGTTGATCCGAAACTTTCAAATAAATAATGATATTCATCTCTGAAAGGTCCTATTGATTGATGGGGGTATATTATACTGAAAACGGTCCTGAAATTGCCCTTAAAGAAGTCTTAAAAAAAGAAGAAAAATGAACGAACAAAAACAAAAACAAAAAACCAACAACAACAAAAAACCCACGAAGAATCTTTTTGAAAGAGCCACTTTTCTTGTTGGTATGTAGTAAATGGAAGACTAAAAAGTGACATAAAAGTGTGCCGAAAAAAAAAAAAAAAACCAAAATGGTCAATAACTGTGGGCTGAGGTTCAGGTTGGCATTCACATGATCACCCATGCAAGCTCTTGTCATGTTGTAGAGCTCCTCTATGTACCGCTCGAAAAACACACAAAAACGCTCTTGTCATGTTGTAGGGTCCTTTATGGACAGCCCGAAAAACAAACAAAAACTTAAAATATTCGAAATGAAAAATAAATTTAGAGAAATAAATTGCATTTACTTGGAAATGAAGGCAATTCCATTTTAAACGAAGATAGAACTCCACACAGAAGTGATGAGTACACTGTAAATCCCATGAACGCTTGGGGCGTTTATATCTTAAACAGAAAAGTTTATCTTTGTATAGCATAATGTTTACAGGTTAAACATCTTGTTTATGATGATGTTTTGGTAATATGGTGTAAAGTGACCTAAACGCTTAATGCGTTTATATCTTAAACACGCGAGTTAATTTTTGGAGCACAGTGTTTACTAAATTAAACATCCAGTTTTATGATGATTTAGGCAGTAGTCAACTGAACATTAAATTTTGTAGGCTTAACGCGTTTATATCCTAAACACAAAGGTTTATTTTTCTAGCACAGTGTTTACAGAATTAAACATCTTGTTTTATGAAAATACCTGAGTAAGTAGCATGGTGTAAGTCACCTAAACAATGCATTTACATCTTGAACACTGAATTTGATTTATGTAACACAGTGTTTTTTAAACTAAACATCTTGTTTTTGGGGGGAGGTCTGTAGCAATCACCTAAACACTGATTTTTTGAAGGCCTATAGTAGTGGGAAGCACCAAATTTTGAAGTTGCTAATAACTTATTTTTTAAAATCTTATGTAAAAGCACTCTCAGAGAGCATTCCAACGATACCAAAGTTATTAAAATTGATGAAGTTTTTCTCGAGATATAGCAATTTATGTGATTCCCAGAGATAGGACCGGCGTCGCGACTCAAAAATGGCCCTTTCCCATTAAAATGTAAACGGATATTAAATGTTCACAAAATTCAGATATTTCTTGCATCATGTCATCTTTTCATGCTTTTTATGCATAAAGCTGTGCATTTAATGAGAATATCATTGATAATGAAGATATTTGAACATCATTTTAAGATTTCAAGGGTGCAAACTCCCACTTCCAAACACTGGACTGGCCAATTTTTCAAGCGGCACACTCGAAAATGCCAATTTTATTCCATTTTGACAGACCCAGATCTTGAAAAGTTTGAGATCTTCAACCTTGCAATTTCAGACATCTTTTAAAATGTACAAGTTACTAACAAATTCAAAATTATACACTTTCAGGGTTCATTTTATGCAAAATTGCACACTATGAATGTCAAGACAGGGGTTGATTACCATGGAAATGGTCAAAATAGGGCAAATTGACTACTTTAGCTATATGTTTTTCAAAACAATACACAGGAACAGAAATCATCATAATATAATACACAATGCAAGAAAATAAATCTAATAAGCATAATTTCAGTGCAAAACACTATAGAAATGCATCAAATACTATAATTAACCAAAATATGTCACTATAACCCTCGGACCCGGGATGCGACCCGCGTCCCGACCCGAAAAGGGGGTTTTGCCATTTAAATGGAAAATCACTTTAATGCCCATAAGCATAAGATACACATTGCATCATGTCACCTGTTCCTGATTTTTATACATAAAACAGTGCACCTAATGCGAGTACCATGGATAATTAAGATATTTGAACATTATTCTGAATTTTCAAGGGTGTAAAATTCTGCATGTTTCCAGACACTGGACTTAGCCATTTTTGTAGCCGACATCACTGAAAATGCCTATTTTTGGTCAGGATACTAAAGGATACACATCTTGAAAGGTTTCAAAGTTGAACCTTGAAATTTCAAATCTGTTTCAAACTCTGACATTTAACAATATATTCATATTCATACGTTTGTTAAGTTTATTACAAGCAAAATTACAGACTTTGAAAATCGATACAAGATTGGGCTGACATTGTCTTCATAGCAGGTGTCATGGGCTTTTTTCACCTGACCATCTGTTGTGAATCTTAGGAGATCCAAGCTGAGTTCCTAATTTTTTCTCATGATTGATGTACCAAACCCCTTGAAATGCTGCTACTTCCACGTGTATCTTTGGTAAATATCAGGATGCAAAAGGGAGAATGGAATCCAGTGACAGTCCCTGGATACATTTCATCCATGATTCCACCGACACGCCAGCTTCTTCTCAAACAGGATCCAACAGTGGTACATCTCCTTCGCTGTCTGGTCTGTGGCTTGCCAACTGCAACATACAATGATGAACATGTATTCTATACAAGGACCCTCCTGATCAACTTAAATAGTGGGCCATTTGAAAGTAAGCTATTCATCCCTACGATTGTGATCAGTACCTTTCCCTACATCATAGGTGCATTGTTTTCTTCACAATACATGTCTATCATAGCACCAGAAAGATTTGTTTCATATATTCAATCTAAAAAGCTATGTGATAAGCAATCACATGGATGCCTCCCCTGCCCACCTTACCTAAAAATTGACTGCCCATACAGCCCAGCGAATACAACAAATTCACCATCGTTGCAAAATTACTAATAAGTATGTGACACTGAAGTGAAATTCTGATATATTATCTATTATTTCTGATAATATTGATGCATCAGATTTAATCAACATTGATCGAGGGCAATTCGAAAATGCTGTATTTGGGCAAGAAAACCTGAATGCCCTATAAAGATAATTGACAACAAAATATAAAGTTGTCATGCCATATGACACATTAAATTCCTTTAATACAAAGTGTTATCATCATGTGATGTACATAACAATTTCTGGTTGTATGCAATCTAGTCAGCCAATCTTTGTTTTATAATGAACCACTGTATCTAATTTTGAGAAAAATCCATCTGAATTGTGGCAGCAAAGTGAAACTTTCCCTGTGTAGTGAAGGTATCTGATTACCAATACACTATGTAAAGGGACTGATTTTTTTTCTAATATTGAACATGAAAACAGAAACTTGTATGAAATATTAAATCACAGAAAGATAAAGAAAACATTAAAAGAAAGGCCAAATGTTCATGTTAACTGTGACTGTCATTTAATTTCCAAGAATTTACATCACCATCACCCCCCCAACATCATTAAGAATCCATAAGACCCCCCCCCCCAAAAAAAAATTAAATAAGTGAAAATGTATATTTAGCAATAAACCTTTCAACATTTTTAACTTACCCACTAATACCAATACTTTTATTTGCATGTTCCATGTTTAACTATTTTACTTTCCTGAAAACATGTTTGTCCATGAAGATTTCTGAAGAGGATACATCCCAAGTTCAAGGGATTCCAGATAAATCACGAGAACAAGGGATGTATCCTTTTTATACCATGCCTTCTTTGTTTTCATGAATATAAATGCATTTTATAATGTATTCACCAAAGCAAATCAGTCCTGTGTTGAAATTTAGCGTTAGAAATTTAAAGCAGGGATGTATGTGTAAGCAGGTGACATATATATCCCTTGAGAAAACAAAGGAGGCATGGTATAATGAAGAATACAACTTGTTTAAATGTGTATGGAGGAAACCGGGCATATGTCAAGTCCATAAGCAAGATACAGCACACCAACAAGTTGAAAATGTGCAAAATGTGTCACTAATTTGCAAATAAATGAATAGTGTCTGTCAACAAACATCAGCATGCTAACGTGTGACCATGTTTATGTTTTGTAAATAATTACCTTTTTGATGTGATTTGGACAAAAATAGATGTACCAGCTTTCGCCCTATGCATGAAGATAAAATTTGCATATTTTAAAGTGTACAGCGTTCCACAAAAATATAACACATGCATACTAACAACTTTACATTTAACAGTGCACAGTTTACCACACACACACACACACACACACACACAAAACAGTTATGTTGTATGTGATTTTCTGAGGGGTTTACAATGAACTGCATCATGGTCAAGTCGATACCAAGGTGCACAGACTCAGATACCCGAAGTGCAATGGGTGGTCTCTTGGCGCATAAAGGTCATCCCTATGGAACCATCACACAGGTGAACCAGAGTTAGTGACAGTTATACTTTATAACTTCCCAAATACAAGCCAGTAAAACCAAACACAACGGAGGCATGAGTTCTCAACAATGAGAATCAACATGTGAGCAGTTTGCTTGTAATTACAATGGGCATAACTGTGTCAACTAATATAAAATTGATAATTCAATAAGCTGAAGTCATAGAATTGGTAAAATTATTTTTAGAAGCAATGCACAAATTTCACTTAACTGCAAGGTTTTGACAAGTCAAACAAGAGCCCGGTTAAATAAACAGATTGGCATCCATAGGCCTATAACAAGAAATCATGCACTTTGAAACATGCATATACATGTTCATAGTCATGAAAACAGTTTTTGTAATTTACATGTGACTTCTAAAGGTCAAAGTTCCAGGTCAATTGGATTTGAAAGTTTCATCTAACCATAACTTGGTCAATTTCATTCAATTTAATCACATTGGGCTCAACTTGAAGGTATTGCAACACTGCACATTTTGTAATTACATGTGACTTCTAAAGGTCAAAGGTCAAGGTCATTTGGACCTTTGAAAGTTTTATCTAGCCATAACTTGGTCAATTTCTATCCAATTTTAATCATATAGGACTCTAATTGTAGGTATTGCAACACTTCACATTTTTGTTATTACATTTGACCTGTAAAAATCAAAGATCAAGGTTATTTGGGTTCTTTGAAATTTTCATCTAGCCCGGCAGCATTTATTTTTTACAACTTTTGAAGACAAGCAGACTGGTTTGCTTTGGAGCAAATCTTCTTTCCTAGTTTTTTTCCTGCTTTCTTGTAATGTTACTTTCTCACCAACTGTTTGAAACCTACCATTAGTTTATTTTCTCAATCAACAAATTTCAAAGTGCAGGACAGCCATGAGCATCACTTGGCAACGGGCAAGTTGTTTGCTTTGTTTTGTTTTTGTTTATTGTTTTTTAAACTATATCCTAAGACCCCAATTGATTAATCAAACCTATAAGATTTTGAAGGATCTGTGCTCAAACTTTCCACATATCACGGAGAGTCTGGTGGTTTTATTTCTTTTACGAATGACTTTACAGTTGCTCTTCAAAACAAGAAATTTGAATAATCTGCGACAATAATTAAATTGCCTGCCAGACATGTACTGTTAATCTCCTTTGTAAGTGCATGGGACTTCGTTACATTTGACAGCGGGATGGCCATCGGTTGGTCAATTTTGATTTTTTAATCTTTTTAACTCTTCTAACCTCAAACCCATAAAAAAACGTTTGTCCCATTTGTTTAACATTGGGTGCCAAGAATATGAACTATTGTAGCAAATATGATGCATAATTATGGAGTTGCGTAAAATGGTCATGAAAGCCAAGTTTATGATGAAGTACAGAGTAAAAAAAGTTGGCTTTGATTTGAGAGAGAAAGGATTGTTGGTATGTAAATTTACACAAACACCCTCCAAAATATACCCAACGTGAAACAAGTGCAACCGCTCACCTTTCCAACCCCCCAACCCTCCCCCCCCCCAGTATATATTGGCCAGGGACACATTGATCTGATAGGCTTAATCTCGTACTTCAATTCGATTTTTTAAGTGAGCAGCAAAAGACAAAGCAGGCGACATTGAAATTACCATTTATTGCCGACCCATTTATCCTGGAAAGTGTTAACCCATGTAGGGTTTATTCAACACTTTTATTTCGGCGCTCTCTGGTTGAAGAGGTTTAATAAAGGCGCGTCGAAGAAAGTTGTTGACTAGAAAGACATATTGGTTTGCCTTGTCTAAAGCTTCACAAGACAAAATATTCCACGAAAGCGCAACAAGTGAAAGAAAAAGCAAATACAAACCGACCAGTTTGTTCTTTAAAAACGTTGCCTCTTCTCCCTCGACCTACAGATGTAGATGAAGGACATGGTTTTTCGTTCGTCTATTTTGTACATTATGAATGAAGCACCTCACATCTAGCTTCCTCTTGAACAAAGGGCATGTTCACTCTATGAATAGCATTACTATAAGAATTTCCATATAGATATCTAATTTCGTTGATCATGTTTGCATGAAAGACCTTATAAACACCAACTTACGCGTGACAGAATATCTATTAAAAGCTTGATGGGTGGGTGGGTGGATTGGGGGGGGGGGGTTCATCATGCGCCATTTTACATGCACAATTCCAAAATAATCTGTGAGAGGCCATGGTGATTTTTAGATGAAACTTTTCATCCTTTTAATGTTTTGTGAACTACAGAAAAAGTTACGTTTCTGGATCTACTCATTGCTGTTTTGACCTGGTATTTTACTTTTAACTGCTGTGTTTTCTTAGAATGGTCTGAAGATGGTCTCCTTTTTTAAATTCAGTAATCCCGTCACACTAAGTATCCATTTTAGTTGTCAATTTTTACAGGGAGAGGGGGTTAAACATAAAATATAATGCTTAAAACCAACCACGCTCTTATATTTTAAGAAAATAACATCCAATATTCTATTCATGTGTTTTTGATTGCTTGTTTTGTGAAAATGACAGTTATTATTCTTGGTTCAATTTGAATTCTATACCGCAGCAGGAACAAATTCAGAGACAATAGATTTTTCAGAATTCACGAAGTTAGGCATTAATTTGCAGGTTGTCACATTGCCATCACCCAAGGTCATTATACGAATTGTATATTGGGGCACATCGCCTCATTGACGTAGCACCTCTTAATCCCTGCATCATAAATTATATTAAAAATAGATGGCACCATAGTTCGATACTGGACATGTTGGAACAATTATGGGTTAAAATCAGACCCAGTTAACTTACGTGACACAAGTCATGACCTGAACTTTCTCTGCACAAAATAAAAGATTAGCTCCACTCAAGCTATTGTGAGCGATTGGTCCAGCTATTGTACCCCGGGGCATTTTACCTGGTAGGCCATTTTAAAGTTGACTTTTATTCACAACAGATATGTTTTCAAATATAATTTTGTAATTTAATAAATGTATACTTATATTTCCCAGTCCCTCGGTTTTTTTTAAATAAACTTATCATCATCATCATCATCATCATCATCATCATCATCATCATCATCATCATCATCATCATCATCATCATCATCATCATCATCATCATCATCATCATCATCATCATCATCATCATCATCATCCAGTCAATATTTTTTTCATCACAGGTCCAAGCAATTCAGGCCTTCTGCAATATGACAACATCTACAGGGCCATTTCACTTCAAACATGAACCAAGGTATATTTTCCTTACCACCTGAGAGGTAACACGCTGTCCGTTGTGCTGAGCATATCCACACATACTGTGCTCCGACCATACACCTCTCATACAATACAATAGGCGTTCCTTTTGTAATCAAAACACGTCTTTTCATGTGTATGAGTATTACATAATTTTCATTGTTATGAATGTTTCATGTCAACCTATTAAAATTCGTTTGAACTTTCACCTTTAAGTAGTGCGACTTAAGTCGCAGTTGGCATTAGAAGAGTTACAATTTCTCTTTCAGAAACCTTTTGGAAGCTAGAAAAAGTTACCTTCAGTGTCTTTCTTTCTACCAAGGAGGCTACACAAATGCACGTGTAGCTTCCTTGTTTCAACAAAAGGTATCAGTTTTAGTCTCATCGTAAACCCTACTGGGCCTATGCGAAGTTTATCCATAGTTCTTCTAAGCAACATTGCTCTTGCAACTTTAATATGAAAACATTACTGTTTGGAATCGAAAGAAGTGGAGTTACAAAAGGTAAGAACCAGGACATTTTGGAGGTGGTTCGTGAATAAATCATATTATATTTTCTGGCAGGTTTACAATATGATTTTGTTAAAGAATTTTGTAAAGTTTGTTCTGCTCACACACTGTTCCATTCACTAAATTGTGGTCCTTTGTTATCTGTATGTGTACTGGTGTTTTGAACCCACCATGCTGTCTCCTGAACATGGGGCCTCCATATAGGCTGGTGAGCCTGATAGTCAATTGTTTTTCTGATAAAATGTGTTTAAACCAATCAATAAAGAAACAGAATGAAGCGAAATTGCCACTGTACGTCATTCTGAAAACATACATTTGTTTCATCATCCCGTCTTAATCTTATATAATTCTCTTTAGTATCACCATCTTCTGTTTACACTTGGGAATCTTGAAGATTTTATTGTTTCCCGTGATTCTTTTCAGTGACAATTTGGGTTTTTTCATTTCGTTGCATTCAACGTTCTTTTCAAACATTATTGGTTATTTCTTTAGTCTTAACTTAATCTCAATTTTGTATTGTCTTCAAATATAAATTTTCCTTTAATAATATACATTATAATAGCTTTTTTGTTTTCTTTGTTAAATCGGCGCGATGATGGCCATGACTTATACGAATACATCTCTCATCTCATGCATACAATTGTTTGCATCTTCACGCTCAAGGCTCTTGAAAGCATCTATAGGGCCCCAGATCGAAAAAAAAAAAATATTAGGAAACGGTAAATTTCTGAATTTTGCAAGAAATATGTTCGGAACTTGTAAGCAAATGTTCGGAACATTTTTTTCCACGCTTGTGTAAAATTGTTCCTTACAAGTTTCGTATATACTTCTTACAAATTGTTCCTTACAATAGCTTATAAGTTTCGTACATATTTCTTACAAAACGGAACTTGTAAGTAAGCACATTTTCGGAACATTTTTTTCTACACTTGTGTAAAATTGTTCCTACAATTGCAACAGGGAAGTGCCATAGGACTTCCCTGCTTACAAGTACAATTTTTACTGTATCCCGACATCACCACTGACACCAATATTCAAGTTGCTGGTCAAAAACACCACAAAAAGCCTCCGTCGTGTATGTTTTTCTTATTTATTTTATTTATTTATTTTTTTTCTTATTTGGCTCGCTGTATGTTTGTTGAAAAGGCCCTTTTGTATTTTTATCGCAAGGAAAGTCATGAAGTGATCACTTATTCCAAGTAAAATCACGCTGGAGTGGGGTATTTTTGTCGTTGACCAATAATACTAATAGTGCCAAACTTCGCAAGTGGAGAAGCACAATTTTAAGTGTCGTAATGCCGTCGCGACATCTGGTGGAGCAATTGGAAAACTGCTTTTTCTCTTTCGAGTTCGGTCAAGGTCGTAGTGATCAGACGTGTGGAGTTACGGAGATGTGACGGGTGATATGCGTAAGTATTCTGAACAGATACGCATGCGAGATAAAGGGCAAGATGACAGTTCACTCTCACTTAGTAAGAAAGACGGGACGAACTTGTTACTTTCAAGAGTGGCCCAAGACTGATAAGTTCAGTTAGTGCTCACCGTATCTATCACTGAAGTCTGAACCGACGACAGCCCCCGACCACGGACGGTCCCGTTTCGTCTGCTCTGGAGTGCAGTTACAACTCGGAAATAGAAGGCCGCACAAACCGAAGAGGTTGGTGGCATGTTAGTGAGTGTGGATCTTGGCAGTATTATGAGTACTGTTACACCTGCAAATGCACGTAGGGCCACGCATGGAAGCAGGGAATTTTGCTAAATGCAATCATCTGTATGTCATGATCACACGGCCGTATCGAACTTGATGACGGCTCGTGATGATACTCGAGCCACGGAGGCGGGGTTACAGGTTAGAGATGAAGTTAAATAATTTATAAACAAGAAAATAAATTGTTTTGGTTGTCGGCAAATCAGACTGTATGCCAAGAAAACTTTTAAAGATTGTCTATTCAGTATTTATTTAACTCAGGACAGTAGCAAAAAAAAAAAAAAAAAAAAAAAAAATGCCGCTGTGTCAAAAACCTTATTGAAGTTGGTATTATTAGGCACAACATAGCCCGAAGGCCAAGGGACCTCCCCATGCTCTGTAAGCTTGCGGTTAGGCTATGCACAACAATGATTCATCTATTGTGTTGAAGCTATTCAAGACTTAAATTTTGTATACTTGCATATAAATGCAACAACTTTGATTCAGAGTTCGCTGGATGCAGCTGTACCACAAATCCATTGGCATTGAAGTTTGAATGACACTCTATAATACTATTACAATATAGAGTGTCATTCAAACTTCAATAGATTTATTATCAATAGTTTTAAAGTTATTCAAGATTTATTTTTTGGGTATTAACCTCATTTGCATTTAAAATCCTATTGCCTATTCCTTTGGTTAATGTTTCATCGGGTGGGGAGTCACATCCATTTGGGGGTTAAATGAAACACTGCGCATGGTAGTCCTTGGCGGTGAGGACTCCTCCATCATGATGACATTTCGGGGGTGGGGGGGGGTGGGTGGGTGGTGAGTCAGCGTTGCAGCAGCTTTCTCCCTTGCCTTCCCCTTGTGGTGAGAGTGCATGCTTCTGCCACAGGAGGAAGAGGAGGCACCGCTTCTGTCTTCTCCTTCCACAGAAGGAAAGGTGCAGTGCCAGAACCTAGGTTCAGGTGCTTCACCTTCTGAGGGTAGGCCTTGGCCTAGCTCAGACACCCCCCTTCCGAAGGGTGGAGAGGAAAGGCATGAAGTGATTCTCTGCACCTCTGGGGAGGCTATGCTGCAGCCTGCGGTTGCGCAGCCCAGAGTTGTGCGTATGTCAGCCAAGAGTGTTCAGACAGCTCCTAATTTGGAGGTGCCATTTTCCGTTTTCATGGGGGCAAACTTTCTTCCGAGCTGGCAGGTTTGAGTGATGCACCAGATGGGGTGTCAGCCGGACAATGCCTAGCCCAGCAACAGCTGCTGGGGAAGCCAATAACAAGGTTAGAGCTGTACTGGAGTGGCAAGTTCGTGTGTAACTTTGCCCCTGCAACAATCAATGCTCCGTTATGGGACTGCCATGTGAAGGAGGCGGAGTCCGCATCCCTGCCCCTGTTGATCCACTTGCGTTTCGAGCAGGATGCATGGGTGATGACTGTCATCAGCTCTTTCCTGACTGTTCCGGGTGTTCTGTCACGCATTTCCTTGAGGAGGCGTGTGATGACCTGACAGCACCAGCTTCCACGAAGCAGTTGGTGGAGACCCTGTTGGGCCTGGAGTAGTCTGGAGGCCACGCTGTAGACCACTTGCTCAGCAGAGCCATTACCTTGGATGTCAATGTCAAAATTGGTGTGCTGTAAGCAGAGATGCTTTTCAGCTGTCCTTGGATCTGGTGGGTTGATGTCCATGGACTCTCTGACAGGTTCCTCTGGGGAGGCTTCATGGTTGGCCTATCCAGCTCAGCTTCCATAATAGCTGGGATCAAAAGATATGTCTCTTGTCTCAGTGTCTTGAGATCCAGATGTGGGATCAGCTGATTCTGAGGTGATGGTCTCGCTGAGTGAATAATGCCGGGACAGTCCTTGGTGCCATTCAGTGGCGAAGGGACCTTGCTCACTGATGCCTCCCTGCAGGGCTGGGGAGCACATTTGGACTCTGTGAATGGCCTCCTCTGTGGAGGTGGTTTGCCATCAATTGGCTAGAACTGAAAGCTATTCATAGTGCAGTTGTCCAGTTTTGGTCACAGCTGGAAAACAAATGCTTCCTGGTGATGTGTGACAACCGTATGACAGTTGTGTACATCAACAAACAGGTACCAGGTCGAAAAGGTTGTTCTCTCTGGCCAAGTTGATCCGGCTTTGGTGCCGTCAGTATGACATCAGGCTCCACTGTCGGCACATTTTGGGTTGCGTCTATGTCAAGGCCAATCTGCTCTCGTGCGGATCGCAGGTTATTCAGACCAAGGGTCATTGAATCCTGGGGTGGTAGATACAATCTGGGCACTTTGGGGTGACCGCACATCAATCTCTTCCCCACCAGGGACAATTGCAAGATCGACACTTTTGTGTCCCTGTTTCTTGACGAGTTGGATGCCATGTCGATTTCGTGGCAGGGAATGTGGGCATATGCCTTTCCTCCGACCCCACTCTTGCTGAAGGTTTTTTGCAAAATTCGGGAGAAGCAGTGTGAAGTCCTTCTCATGGACTCATGGTGGCCAGGAAGGAGTGGTCCTTGGACCTGTTGGAGTTGAGTTTATTCTATGTTCGAGGGTGAATTATCATTTTCTAGAGTGAAATTCAAAAGTAGTAACTCACTGTAGATCACATGACCTAAACATTGTTTATTTGTTATAAGTAGATTGTGACGCGCCTGCATCAGTGACGCGATGCATTGCCGTTTACATAAAGTCAAATGTGTGCGAGCAATGTTTGATTATACGTCACACGTGACGTGGAATAATCCCGACGAACGTAAACAAACGGGAACCACCAGATCGGCGTAGAAAGTAGGCCTAGGGCATATTTTTTGCGGTAAATACTCGATTAAACATAGAATAAATAAAATCTTACATGGCAGTGAGTGAGTGACGATTTTTCTCTCACTCGGGATCGTTGTTGGTGGGGAAAATCACTCGTGACCTGCGGTCACTCGTGATTTTCCCCACCAACAACGATCCCTCGTGAGAGAAAAATCGTAACTCACTCACTGCCATGTAAGATTCTATATGTACAGCCTCCCTGGTCACTGCCTCTTCTCCCTCAGCTGCACAAGCAACCAAGATCTAGGAGGTTCCAGTGCACTCCTCAGCTTCTCAGGCTTCATGTCTGGCAACTGTCATGAAGAGCATTGCATCAGCTGGCTTCTCTAAGGGAGTGGCTGAAACAGTTGCCCTGGGAGAACTTTGCCAGTCTTCTTTGAATATTTACAACTCAAAATGGAACAAGTTTGCTTCTTGGTGTGCATCTAAGGACTTCTCACCTTGGGAAGCATCGGTCCAACAGATTGCGGCCTTTCTTTTGAGTCTGTATGAGGAAGGGCACTTGAAGGCATGCACCATCGAGGGTTACAAGTGGGCCATCATGGCTACCAAGGGGCAGAGTTTTAGGGACAGACTCTTTTCTCTGCAGACTTGTTAACACCTTCCACACAGATCATGTGGTAGAGTTCAATCTTGTGCCTTGCTGAGATCTCTCTCTGGTGCCTTGGGCACTCACTAAGCCTCCATTCGAGCGGAAAGATATGGTTTCAATGATCTAAAAGTTGTTGCCTTCAAGATGGTCTTCCTGTTAGCTCCAGCCACAGGTGCTAGGTGTGGGGAGATACACAACTTGGATATAGATCCCTCATCAGGTGGTCTGCTGATGGAAAGGATGTTTTTCTAGGGCCTCTTTGTGTCTTTAGAATACAAGTGGCATGGGACCCTTCAACTACTTTGATGGTTTTTTTGGGTTAGTCACTCTGAGCGACAATGTCCAGGTCTGAGTTAGATTGGGCCCTTTTCAAAGGAGGTTTCATCAAATACTCTATGTAAGAGTACGAGCTATTATGATGTTTTTGAGTAATTCGCTGAAGATATTCTGATTTTCTACCTTTGAGGTTGGCAGGTGTGTAATACATGTACATGTAGTCCTTTTCTCAAACACACATTGAGTTTGAGTGATATGTATATATGTATGTTATATATACATACATACATATATATATATATATATATATATATATATATATATATATATATATATATATATATATATATATATATATATATATATATATATATATATAAATAAGAGTCATCACATGTTTATGTTAGTATTATTTATTTCCACAAAATATATGTTAATTGTTTTTTCCAGTACACCAATATCATGGTGGCTGATTGTACATTTGTAATTGGTATCTTGGGACAGGCACAGATATTTTCGCATGCAATCAATGTGCATTTCCCATATTTAGCTTTAAAATCCATGCATGGGTTTTGTTGCGTCCATAATTACATAAAACTAATTATGTGGCTCCTGACTTGTCTGCCGCAGTCCGCACAAAGCACGTGTATGGGCTTATTACTCCTTGCCTGGGCAGTGGGAGGTTTTGGGGGATATGGTAACAGGCTCTGTTGAAGTGTCTGTCAGTTTGACCTTCTGTCTTAAACAATGACTGGCCCATATCGCAGGAACTGCTAGAGCTGGCTCTTGAAATTTCCAGGGTTTGATAGATCTTACCTGGTAGATGTGACCTTTGATAAAAGTAGGTCTCCATGTCATATCTGGTCACTGTGATGTTTCAAATTATTATTGAGGTTATCTTTGACTGGGCCATTTCTCCTGAACTTTTCACACTTAACATGTACAGTGTATGGGTATGATTTATTGTGGATGGGTTGAAGTGGGTGGGTGGGGGGTAGCAAGCATCAGTGGTCAGCGGCAA
The DNA here is from genome assembly GCA_964020975.1 of Hermodice carunculata. Lineage (NCBI taxonomy): Eukaryota > Metazoa > Annelida > Polychaeta > Eunicida > Amphinomidae > Hermodice > Hermodice carunculata. Next base: position 21,313,000 of record OZ026619.1, on the reverse strand, counting down.
CTTGTTAATCCTGGCCCCCCCCCCCCCCCCAAAAAAAAAATTTAAGCTTTCCCATATCCTGTGTCTGGGTCCAGGCACAAACAACAGCCTAAGTCAGAGAGGCACCAAAGCAAAGGTAAGAGGTTGAATTTGTAAGCCTGGCCAGTCACTGTTGACAGGGGTAGACTCTACTCCTGCTTCATACAATACTGTCACTGGTGTGACAAGATTTTCCAAGAAGTTAGTGCACAGTGAAATTTATTTATCTGTCTGTCAATACTGATAGCAAGTACATTCAGTTGAACTTTGGTGACTGAGGTCATCCAGGTCCACACTAGTCCCCATAGGCAGGGTTAATGTACTTTTTATAAAGCTGTTTTATCATGGACATGTTTCTGACAGACTCTGTCAGAATGTGTTTTTAATATTTTTTTACGTGTAACAGTGAGTTTTACGTGTTATCTTGGCACAGAATGAAGTTAGTAATTTAACTGTCTTACCCCCAGCATATAAAGCAGCCACAATGGGCAGTATCCTCATTCCCTGATGAGCTACCTTGATAGCAAAACTGGTTAGAATTGAAACTGAACCATGCAGATTTGCTTTCTGGTACTGGTCAAGACTAAATAGTTTCATTTTTTATAAGTTTATTTGTTAGTGAAGACTGGATGGAATAAACCTAGCAACCAGGCAGGTTTGGCCGAGACTCAGTAGGTGTCTCAAGTAGTCTGGAGGTATCTACAGTTTGTCACTGTGAAGCACAATAATAACAAAGAGAAAAACATAGGTCAGTCAGCATTCTGGTATCAATTTAATTATAGCTCAGCTGACTTATCAGTCAGCTGAGCTTTTCCCATGGGTCTGTCCGTCGTCCATCAAAAATTCACATTTTTGACTTCTCCAAAACCGTCAGTCAGATTTACTTCCTTGTTCAAACTTGGTGGGGATGTGCCTTGGGTGGGTCTCTATCAAGTTTGTTCAAATGGTCACTCATGATCTTAGGATTTTTTTATGAAATTTTTTGCTCTTTTTTGGGGCAAGTCTTAAAAAATATACTTCTCCAAAACCGCTCACCCAATTGCTTTGATATGACACAGGAACACTCTTAGGGACTCCTACTTCTTATTTGTTAACCAGGTGACCCTGCATTTTTTTCTAATTTTTAATTATTTTTTGTGTGTTTTTGCTATTTTCAACTTCTCCAGAACCAAGAACAGTCACTCAGATTAAGCTGAAACTTGGTGGATATGTTCCTTGTCAAAGGGTCAAACAAAGTTGTTCACTAGGTGGCACTGCTGTGGATTCCTGAATTTTAATGATTTTTTCAGTTCGGGTACTTATCATTGAACGCACCTTTCTTATTGATTACTATCTAAGTCAAAGGGCATTCTAATGCTAATTCACATTTTCGACTTCTTCTCTGAAACTGTCATCCAGATTGACTTCAAACTTGATGGCAATGTACCTTGGGTGGGTCTCTATCAAATGTGTCCAAGTGGTCACACTCCAGTGATTTTTGGATTTTGTATGATTTTTTTTAGGGGGGGGTCTTAAAAAGTTTTAATAGGGAAGTTTAACATGGGAATTTCTTGTAATGTTTATAACCATATAATTTTGGCCAGATTTGTGTCAAACTTGGTAAGGATGTACCTTTGATAAATGTCTACCTATTTCGTGCAAGTGGTCAAGCTCCAGTGATTTTTGGACCTTGACCTCATTCTCAAGGTCACAGGACAACTAACATGAAATTTAATGTGCACTTGATAACTTGAGATCTGTTTGAGTTGGGCACTTGATGTTGCACATGTTAATGTTTCTCTGTGAAGTTCATGCTGAGACAGTACATGAGTGACTTTGACCTCATTTCTGGGATCTCAGTGAACATACATGAATTTTACTCTTTACTATAACTTGAGAACTGCTTAAACCTGGACCTTTATGTTGCACATGTTAGTGTTCTTATATAAATAAAGGTCAGACTTAATCAGTACATAGGTAACCTTGATCCTTTCTCAAGTTCACAGAGCCACAAGTGTGATGAATCTCTTGGTCAGCTGAGCATGGGCTGTTCACACAGCCCTCTTGTTTTTAATGTTCTGAGTGACCACTGGCTACAGCTCAAGCTTACCACTGTTTAGCTCAGTGAGGACTTTGATAAGGAAAGCCAGGTCAGTTGAGTATGGTTTGTTCACAGATAGTGTTCACATCAAAATTCTATCTTTTGTTACCTGTACATTCTCCCGACTCGTGCTATTATGCGCATACATGTATGTTTTATGTTTATAGAGAACGTTGCAAAAATATTTGGCTTTGAATTGCAACCACTTGTCTACATTTGTACCACCTTTAACCCATCAAAATATCCAAGTACTGCAGTAATAATGCCCAAGTACTGCAGTGTTCTTAAATGTAGCAGGTCATCATAAAATTCATTAATAAGAAATAAAAAGGAAAAAAAGCATGCATGTACTTTGACTACCATAAATTTTTAGCTCAGCTGACTTGTCAGTCATCTGAGCTTATCTTATGGTCCTCCCTCTGTCGTCTGTCAACAATTCACATTTTCGACTTCTTCTGCGAAACTGTCAGCCAGATCCACTTCAAACTTGGTGGGGATGTGCCTTGGGTGGGTGTCTACCAAGTTTATTCAAATGGTCACGATTCAGTGATTTTTGGAATTTTTTAGGAAATTTTTGTTCTTTTTTTGGGCATATCTTAACAAATCTTCTTTGAAACCGCTCACCCTATTGCTTTGATATCACACAGGAACACTCCCTGGGACTCATAGATCTTAATTTGTTCACCAGGTGGCGCTGCATTTTTTTTTCTAATTTTTTACGAATTTTTGTGTGCTATAACTATTTTCAACTTCTCCAGAACTGTCACTCAGATTAAGCTGAAACATGGTGGATATGTTCCTTGTGGAAGGGTCAAACAATGTGGTTCACTATGTGGGAATGCTGTGGATTCCTGATGTTTAACTATCTTTAGTTCGGCTACTTTTCGGTAAATGCACATTTCCCATTGATTACTATATAACTCAATGGGCATTCTAATGCTTCTTTACATTTTGGACTTCTTCTCCAAAACAGTAGCTTATTCTCAGAAAAGTTACTCAGATTAAGCTGAAATGTGATGGATATGTTCTTGTGGAAGGGTCAAACAAAGTTGTTTACTAGGTGGCATTGCTTTGGATTCCTGATTTTTAAGGATTTTTTTCAATTCGGGTACATGTCGGTCAATGCAGCTTTCCTATTGATTACTATGTAAGTCAATGGGCATTCTAATGCTAATTCACAGGACAACTGACACAAAATTTACTGTTTACTTGATAACTTGAGATCTGTTTTGAGTTAGTACCACGATGCTGCACGTGTTAATGTTTCTGTATGACGGTCACGTTTAGACAGTACGTATAAAATGACCTTGACCTCGTTTGAGGTCACAGTGCAACATACATGAATTTTACTCTTCACTATAACTTGAGAACTACTTGAACCTCGATGTTGCACATGTTATTGTTTTTCTATAGAGGTCAGACTTACTCAGAACATGGGTGGCCTTGATCCTTGCCCAAGTTCACAGAGCTGCAAGTATGATGAATGTCTAGGTCAGCTGAACATGGGCTGTTCACACAGCCCTCTTGTTTAAGCCTTGTATGGTTATTGGTGATGTACTCTGGGCCCTATGAGCTGATATATATTGGCTCTAAATTATAAATACATCAAGTTACCAAAATGCTTAGTGTCCAGAGGGTTAAGAAAACATGCAACTACAACTACATCCATTTTGTTCTTTTTTCTCTTCTTTCCAGTTACTGCAAGTTCAATAATGCGTGTAGCAGTGATTGGTACTGGTGCAGGTGGACTGGTGGTGGTGCGCCACCTGGTGGCACAGCCAGAAGTCTATACCAAAGTGGTGGCATTTGAGCAGTGTGCAGTGGTGGGTGGAACATGGGTGTACACAGACCAAGTTGGCCAGGACGATCGAGGCCTTCCTATCCACAGCAGCATGTACAGAAACCTCAAGTAAGGCCAACCATGCACCCTACACATGTACATTGATACTATCAGTCATTGCATTAAGGAGCCCGGGGTACAGAAATATACACCGGTGCATGGCCTGTATCTCCTGAGGCTGAAGGAGATACAGATGAAAAAGACCAGGCAAGGGCCTGACAGCTAAGCTAGAAATAACAGAGATTTAGTTCGACCGGTTTCGCCGCCAGTGGGGCATCCTCAGGAACTGATCATGACAGTTAGGACTTTTATTTATATACTCTGGTATAAAATTGGACCTTGCTACGTATTTGGAGTAACGTCACACGCAGGACCCGTGTCTGTGAAATCCAAAAGAAATGGTCCACCCGTCTCGTGACGTGGTGACGGAAACTGTGTGCATGTTGACACGTGTTTCCATGGAGATCAACCTGTGAGGTCACAGGTTCAGTGAAAAAGCTCTATTGAGTGTTTTCAATGCTGGGAAATGACCCTGGAAAACGTTGGGGAACTAAGTAGATCCCCAGTTTAGGGTAGGGTCAATTTTATAATGATAAGAAATAGGAATCCTGGGAAGGAATTCCAAGTGTATCTTATAAACAGAATCCTAGGGAAGAATTCCAAATATGTCTTATTATAAATAGAGTCTAGGATTGAAATGATTTTAACTGTCATGTGGTATAAACTAATGTTTATAATCTTTATTGTTGATCATAGGGAAAATAGGCATAGAACATAAAAATTTAGCATAAAACTGAGCAAGTATGCTTATTTTCCCATGATATTGAGACCAAAATGTTCCATAGTGCAGAGTTGGTGGATCCAATAATATTCCCTCCTGAGTCTAAGCTTCTCGGTCTTTTTGAGCTTAGGTGGAGTTGGAATGTGTTCTAGGATCTGGACCTTGAGTGGTAGGCCCACGTGATCCTGTTTGGCAAAATGCCTGCCAAGTGGTTGCTGTCTGTCACTTTTATTTATGTAATAAAAGTGCTCCCGGAGCCTATCCATGAGGTTCCGTAAAGTTTGTCCCACATAGGAGATACAGGCCATGCACCGATGTATATTTCTGTAAACCAGGCTCCGTCACGGAATAACGATTTTATCCCGTACTGAGAAACTATTAGGCCCATCTTGTAAACCTAAAATGTCATAAGGCAGATTTCAATTGCAGCAGAACAAGGTTCAATGTGGATGCCACAGCGTATACTGACGTGCCATCTAGCGAGTATTTCTCGTAGCTGTAGATGTGGATGTAGACGCAGATACGGGCTGGTACAACCGGCTTGTGCCGTCCTTCTCAACCAATGAGATTTCTCATTATTAAGTAGTTTCTTAGTACGGGATAAACTGTGGTACACTGTAAATTTTACTGTTGGAAAACGCGCCTAAAATACTGAACAGGTTGGTTGCCTATGCTGAACCCAAGTTGCCCTAGAGACATTTTGGCCGATTAAATCCATGCTGATTGCACTTTTGAACAATTAGAATTTCTTTCGAGAGTATTTAGTATTGAATTCACAATGCAGCAGAATGCCAACAACACAATGACGATCAATCAAGAATGGAAACTGAAACCACATCCGAGTACTTGGTTGGCATGAACTGGGTCACATCAAGGTGTGAGAAGGGTGTAGTTAATTGCGATGTCAACAAAGTTACACTGCAACTGGAGTTCAAATGAGAACTTATTGAAGTTGCACGTGGATGTGGTAATTCACATCCAAAGATTGCGGTCAGGTTCCATGCTGGGCCTACGATGAGAGACACCCATAGATCTGTGGTATTCTGCATAGCCAATGTAAACAGATGGTTTGATATTGATTTGTTGTAGATTAAATATATATGAGCTCACAGAGCCATTTCAAATATAATATGGACATGCTGGCATTGGCTATAGTGACAAGCTGGTCTCGAAAGTAGCACATAATCCACAATGTTTTGATATCAAGACCATCTTTTTTTTGAAGTTCATGACTTTTTTTTCCCGCCAAATTTTTTTTGTGTTCGTTTTTAATATAGACATAAATATGTACTTGTGACCCTAGCCTTTAATAACAGGTGACAAGCTGGACTTAAAAACAGAATATAATCCTCAATGTTCTGATTTCTCTCTCGCTAAGCCCTTATCATTTTTCCCACCAGAAATCTTTGCCTATGTTTTACAAAGGATACACTTAGCCCTATAACCCTGGTTTTACTACAGACACAGCTTCTGTTGTTTTTGGTTTCCAAAGTTCACATTTCCAACCTGCAGGCCCAGGCCAGGTCCTGCACTATAGTTATTGTGTCTCAAACTTCACAAGACAAAGAAAGCAAGGAAGCAAGGGGATGCATATGTAGATTTCAAGAAATTTTGTCCACATTTCAGATGAAATAATTATTGATGGTGATATTGTAAAGGCTATATAAATAATTTGTTGGCCCCTACAGTAGTCAGAAGTTGGTGCAAACATAGCGTATGATTGACCTTTGGGATCACTTTTAATGATCGTTAGGCTTAAGTTTTGAAATGATTATCAACAGACACATCATTTTTAGTACATTACCCATTATTGTTTCCAATTCACGCATTTTGAAAATTGTGGATTCCGCACCCAATGGTGTGTAAATGACCATAATAATGGGATAATCTTTGGGCGGTTATAATGTATGAAACCAAAAGTATATATATATTGCAAATATTTCAGAGCATCAATAATGGTATGATATATCCTGTAACCGCGATTTACTTTGATATCCAAATAAAAGGTATTTTTGTGCTACTGTCCAGCAATGCATTGTGCCACATTCAAAATGGTGCTCTCCACAAATTATACCAATTTGCATGATTTGTGTTGCCAGGATATCATGTCGCATTTCGATTTGTAACTAATGATGGTAAATGCTTCAGACACAACCGCCGAGTGGGCAGATTAAAATTGAGATAGTAAGCCATTTTTAAAAGTACTTGATGACCGTTTTCCCTGGTAACCTGGAGAATGGACACCTGGAACCTAGCGAAATATTACGATAATGATCATTGAACAACCGGCCTCTGCTGTTTCAACGAACAACTGTGGCTCCTTGGCCCACACAAACCCTCCAGACAATTGGAAATAAAATGCTATGTTTGAGTTGACTTTACTGCAAAATAATAGCACATGATGGCCACTTTCTGGACAAAATCTTTCAGCCAGGGGTCAGTCAATTTTTATTAGGGAAGGGCGGCCTGTAACATTTAGGGTCAGGCCTTTTCAGTAGGGTCGGCCAAGCTACCAGAACCACACATATATTTCTGTCAGGTCTTAGACAACTTGGACATTTGTTCAAACATATTTGAAATGGATGTTCTGTCCCCCTAGACATATTATACACATTACCTCCTTTGACATCAGTTTAATTTGTTACTTAGGCACAGCCAGAGGCACTTGTTATAAGTTTAAAAACATCCGACATAGAGACCTTCCTACTATATTTAAAGTTTGTTCTGTTCTTCAGGACTGTGTATTTTATCTGTCGATCCATCCATCCATCCATCCATCGAATTGAACGTTGTAGTTACTATACACACACACACACTGGTAAGACAGCAGAGGTTGTTTCCATGTCTTGGTACATAACCCCAGCATATCCCATCCACAGCCCAAGCAGATGGTTTTAATTAGAGCAGACTGTGGAGCTGTCACTTGTGTAAAGTGGTATTGGTAGATCTACTCTTATTGCTAATTACGACACCACTGATGTCAGCAGAGTCTGGCCTTTAAATCAAATTGGCATAAAGACACCTAAAAGGCACTTGTTGACATGTGACCCATACCCAATTTGGCAGTGGAACCATCATGATTAAAAAAAAAAAATAGTGGAAGGGCAGAGGGTCAAACACAAAATTTTCACCAATTTTCTGCAGGGTGGAAGTATTGTTACCAAACACAGCAATTTGTTGCTACAAGTATATATAGTGTCTGTATTTACATGCATAATGAACTAATGAATATTATTATTATGTAACATATTTATATAAAAAAAGTGTTGTGATCATAAAAACTTCATGTCTTTTTTATATTTTCTTTTATCTGCAGGACAAATCTCCCGAAGGAGGTGATGGCATTCCCCGATTTCCCATTTTCCAAAAAACTACCTTCTTTCATCAGACATCAAGATGTCCGGCAGTACCTTGAAGATTACACAGAGGAGTTTGGCATCAGAAAATATATTCAGGTAGACAAAGTGTTGTGCGTGGACCAAACATACAGCAATGCTGTGGAGCAAAAAAAAAAAGAAAAGAAAAAAATAGAAAGCATATTTGATAGTGGCTTGTGGAAAAGTGATCAATGGTAGTGCCTGAGATAATACAAGGATCAGGTTTTGGTTGATGAATACAATACATTAATGACTCACTTTGTGTTATGCAATCATAAATAACCTGAAAAGAAGATAAATTTTCAGGCCATATGTGTTGTGTCATTAGTGCTGTTGCTACTGTATAAGTGAGAATCATGTGCAGGCTTAAAGTTTACAGAGGTAATAGAAAATGTTCACTTGGTGTGTTCCTTTTGATACGAGGACCTTTAGTATGATCATAAATTAGATTCCATATGTATCTGATGATTTTGAAATAATTTTGAATTAGACAAAGTCATATATTTATTTGTGAAAATGTGTCTACATGTGAAAAAAGAACAAATGGGAAAAAGTTACCACAGGACCTGTGTTTAGCAGTATGTGAGTCATAAAGAGGCCTCATGCACTCATACGCCATTCAGGACCAATCGGGGCTAATATCTTTCCCCTTGTCCTGTATTTCCATTTAAGACATACACAAGTGTGCAAAGTCACATCCATGGATTTGTTTATGAGGCTGAAGATGCAAAGTCTCAATTTAGCTTAGTTATGCCCCTCCACCACCTGCCCACCGTGTGAGGGTCATTCAGCAAATTCTGTGCTTCCATCCAACATTCATGTCTGGGCTATGACTTAATTTTCCTTAGACTTAAATCAATGAAACTTAACACAGATATATATCTAGACCCAATGATATGATATAATCAAGCTAAGTCACTAGGGTGATTCTGATTTTCTTTTAAATGGTAACTGAAGTACAATGTAAATTTACATATATATTGATGAAGGTACAATAAGTGTAAATGTTGCATGAAAGTTTTTGTGGCAATTGAGGTATAATATACATAATGGTAAACTCTCCGATTTCCAATATGCTCTTGTTTCTGATAATTAGTCAGAACTTTACTTATCACGATCATAAACAAAATTGTCTCACACATATAAAGACTGCTAAATGGACGATCATCACAATACCTCTTTTTCTTGATTTTCAAGATTTAAGGATATTAATAAAATAACTGAAGATTTGTCTCTTGCCTTCAGTTGCAAAGTTTTGCAGAGCTTTGTTAAAATATCAAACCAAATTTCATACACCGGGTGCTTTAAAATACATGAAAGGAAAGGTTTATCATTTAGGAAAATATGTTCAAATTTATTTTAAGAGAAGTTTAAACTTTTATAGACTCTGAAAAGAGGGCTGTCAGATAGGTTTAAAAGTGTTACATTGCTCTTATTGTGTCTGGGAAAGCTAATGAACTGGGCGTCCATTCTCTGGAATAAAAAACTTGATCATTTTTTGTGCTAGATTTTATAAATTTGTCATATCTTTAAAATCGTCACCTTTAATTTTTATATGCTTCATCTCATCTTCCCTATGAATGGGTACATGTTTCTCAGTTTGCTTTGCCTATCAGAAATAGGGAGATCGTGTATTTATATACTGTAAATTGCTTTATGTTCCTGTGTATAAATTTTCACGGTCTTTGTATTTTTGACATTTCATCGTAGTTTTAGTTTCACTGTTTTGGACAAAATTCCCATTCAAACAATGTTAAAATACTATTTCACTGTGTTTTTATTTACACAGTTTTGTGCCATCAGCAAAATAGGCAAAAAAAAGAATACAGCGAAATTAAAGCAATATACAGTATTTAGCAAAGTGTAACCATGGTAACTGAAGTAGAAGGTCCAATCAAAGTGGTCATCAAAGTTATGTATGATAAGATTGAAAAGTATTGAAACCTTGTAAAAGGCATTAATGATTAAAATGTGCACTGAAAGTTTTCTTCATTTGAGCACCTTCTTCACCTACGCGTCCGTCCATGCCTTGTTAACGCCATATCTCCAAAATAGTCACTTTACAGAGACCAAATTTTTATCACAGGAGGCTGTCGAGGTGCCTCAGGTGCCTATCAAAAAGTAGGTTACCAGGTCACATATTTAGGTGACAGTACTACATTAAAGAAAAAAATTGTGTTAACACAATTTCTATAAAAATATTGAATGTGGTTTCATCAAGTATTTATGACAGTTGGTCTTTAGGATGCCTCACATGCCTATTGAAAACTATCTCACTGGTTCACATATTTAGGTCACAGTGCTCCATTGAAGAAAAAGGCGGTACCATGATATCTTCAAATCTTAATTTTCTCATTGTAGCTGCACCAATTATTTATGACAGTTGGTCGTCAGGATGCCTCAGACACCTAGTGAAAACTAGGTCACTGGGTCACATATTTAGGTCAGAGTGCTGCATTGAAGAAAAATGGCATTGCTATGATATCTCTGCTCATTGCATTTGCACCAAAGCTTCGTCATTAGGTCAAACAGAAGTAACCTTTACCTACCGGAGGGGTATTGTCGTCACCTACTTGTTCGTCGGTCTGTCTGTCCATCCGTCCTGGCCCAGGGGTTTTTGGTAATTGATCGGCTTCTAGTTTAAACATGCAGTTAGTCTTCAGGCTGGGTACAGACCATTTTCTGCTTAAGAAGATGAATTTAAAGTTCTTGATTGTTTTGAGTTATTCGCCCCAAACATAAAGTTAAGACATGGATTATAATGGAAGGAACCAGAGATAAGTACAATATATACCTGGAAAACCATTTGATAAACAAGTACTTGGCTGTGATTCATGTAGAAAAGACTGAAAGTGTGGATGGTATCCCTGGTTTCTGGAGCTACCAGCAGACTCTTCCTGCAGAAACAGGCTGTCAAATTGTATATTCTCTGTGTACAAACAGTTCTTTCCATAAGGCCACTTGTTACTGCATCACTTGAAAAACAAGTATTGAGGGCAAATGATTTTAATTCCAGCACAGCACAGCAAGGGACACATTCATCCAGGAAATTTTCTTTCTGCCTCAGTTAATCATAATTTAAAGTGATCACTTGCAGTTTGTTGATTCAATTAAATGGAGATATAAAATTATCAGTACATGTATTTTATCAGTGTAATTTTACATAGAAGGTAAATCTGACAAGCATTGTTGCTGTTTCACATGTTTGAAGATGATAAGAGCTTGCTAGTGGTGATATGTCCTGTTGCAGTTTAACACGCAAGTTGTGACAGTGAAGCCCACAGATGCTGGCGCACCAGATACGAAGTGGCAGCTTCATACCAGAAATACAGAACAGTCTTCAGGTCAATGCATTCCACATGAATTTGATGCTGTTATCATATGCAATGGGTAGGTCATTGTGCTTCTCTGTATGTATTTTCAGCCATGTGTTATGTTATGGTTTAATGACGAAAAATATTTTCATGAAAATAGAGGGAGGGAGGGAGGGAGGGAGAGAGAGAGAGAGGGAGAGAGAGAGAGAGAGAGAGAGAGAGAGAGAGAGAGAGAGAGAGAGAGAGAGAGAGAGAGAGAGAGAGAGAGAGCAAAGTGTGTTTGTGTGTGCAACAGCAGTAACAACAGTGTAAATTAAAATACAGGGACACAATATGACCATTAGATCCTGAAGCCAGAATGTCCTGGTTGTAAATTCATTTGTTTGTTGGTTGTGCTCCTAGTACATAGATGTAGAGCATCTTTAGGCTGAATTTTGCCCATAAGCTTTTTGTATGTGAGTACAATACAGTTCAGTCTACAGTTTTCAAGTTACACCTGTATAGTTTTCAGGAAGAATCATGTGTCTGAAATCTTGGTTGACTTTGAACTGTTTTTTGCTGCAACTGCTGCAACCTATAGTACTATCTATATGGGTCAAAATATAAAAATCTTGTGAACATTCTAGCTTGTTTAGTTTATGGTGGATCTCCATGAAATTTATTTGGATTTTCGTGGAAGTCAAGTAATCTTGATTGCATATGAATCTAGTGAGGTCCATTATCCAGATGGTCACATAAGCACTTTAAACGGAACTGGAAACATATTCACGATTAAACATATATGCAAACATTGTGTTGCATTTCTTATTCCTGGTCGCCTGTCATGTATAAATACAGCATGTGTGCGTACAGTTGACAGTTTGAATTCCCTGCTGATCAGCTAAAATTTGACATTCGCGTCCCCATTAGCCAACCTAATGACCATCACCTTCTTTCTATGATACTGGTTCACTGCACTGTCAAAATTCAAGATGGATGCAAACATCATTGACCTTTCCACTCTACTGGAGAAGAAAAGAAAGACTAGACATTCGGGACCGCATTGTATTACCCCAGAGTGTACAGACAACTAAAAGAAAGCTCCCAAGAAACACATTCATCGCTTACCACTGAAAAACGTGTTATTGAAGCAGTGGCTTAAGCGCATGAAATGCAAGGAACCCATTGGTGACCTCACATGCATGTGTCTGCAGAGACCATTTCTTGGAGACAGACTATCAAATGAAAAGTATGTTTAAGGATCAGGGTGGATTTGTGTATGAAAAGACAATACAATTGAAAAATACTGCAGTGCCAAGTGTGTTCAACTTTAAAGATCATAACCAGCAAGACAGATGTACCAGTGACGCCTTCAACAACTCGTTCTTCTGCAACTAGTAGCCAAAAAATGGAGGGAAGCCTGACAGGCCAGGAAGCTCCACTCTGCAGTCCATAATGGCCCCTTTGGGCACACATTGAACAATATATTGGAAAATTTTCAACAATGCTCAGAGAATATATATATATATATATATATATATATATACACACACATGTATATATATGTGTATATATATATGTATATATATATATATATATATATATATATATATATATATAATATATATAACAAAAAATGTTTCTTATGGCAGATTTTATTAGGTTTTCGATTCATTGGCATAAAATTGAAGGTAGATCCGTGTTTCTGATCCCTTTTAAGTCTCTTGCAGCCTTTTCCGCTGTAGTAGACCCATAGTATGTCACAATGAAATTGTGGAAGTGGTCAAATAAGTTTGTTTTGATTTTTTCCAGCCACTACACTGAGCCCCTGATACCAGATATTCCTGGCCTGGACAAGTTTAAGGGCAAAGTGATGCACAGTCATGACTACAGAACACCGTCAGCCTTCGGAGGTATGAGGGTGTTGTGTTTGGGGGCAGCAGCATCAGGGTGTGACATAGCCCTGGACATTGCAGAAGATGCCAAAGAAGTAAGCAACTGAAATAATTGTGTACAAACATTTATTGCTTTAATTTGATCTTTGTTCAGAAATAAAACGTTTTTAACTCAGCTGACTTGTCAATCAGCTGAGCTTATAGGATGGTTTGTTGTCCGTCTGTCCACAATTCACATTTTGAGCTTCAAAACTGTTACTCAGATCCACTTCAAACTTGGTGGGGATGTACCTTGTTTGGGTCATGACCAAGTTTGTTCAATGGTCATGCTTCATTGATTTATGGATTTTTGGCTCTTCTGACCTGTTCAGTGTAGCTTATAAAATTTCTTTTGCATCCATTGTCCATCAGTTGTTCAATTTGGGTACGTGTGCCTTAATGCATGTACAGTGGTACCTGCTGTATTCCCCACCCTTTCTGCCACAAAGGATTACCACATACAGCAGGTGACCTGTCACTGCAGGTAAATTTGCAAAGAAATTGACTCTTGTAGCCAGGAAAATGTGGCCATAAAGAGCGGGTGACCTATCATGGCAGTGGCTGCATACAGCAGGCATGACTGTATTCCGATTGATTGTTAGTCAATGTGGATTGTGATGGAAAGTCACAAATTTTACTTCTCCAAAACCCACATACTCTACACCAGAGTAGGACTTTCTATGGTTTGAATGTCAAGGTCAGCTCAGGAAGGGCTGTTCACACAGCCATCTTGTTGGATGATAATTGTTGAAATACTTGTCCAATTTCTTTCAAATTTTGTCACAACGTGTACATAGATAGAACCTTGCTGGGGCTAAATAATAGGAGACGTTAATTATAATGTCAAAGTCACAGATCCATTTGAACAAAATTGGTTTCCATGTGATGACTCCAGAATAATTTGATTAAGGTTCAAACTTTCTCAGGATAGGCACCTAGGCAGGATTTAACTTCAGATAATGATTGGGTGCCCTTGATCTCAAGGTAAAGGTCACATGGCTATAAAAATCTGATGCTTGTGGGGCCTTTGATGACCAGGTGGTAGCTGTATTTTTAGACTATTATGAGGTTTTTCCAAACAAAAGTTATTGCATTGGTTCCAGGTTCTTCTCAGTCATTGGAAGCCTCGGCTGATGACTCCATTACCTCCCAATGTACGCCAGTCAGCTGCATTGAAGTCCTTGAGAGGCAACATTGCTGTACTACAAGATGGTGAAGAGTGTGAAATAGATGCTGTTCTATTCTGTACTGGATATTGTTTCAAATTTCCATTCCTTGCTGCAGAGTGTGGTATATCTGTGGACAGCGAGCGGGTCACACCCCTGTATAAACACATCGTCAACACACAGTATCCGACCATGTCTTTTATAGGTATATGTAAAACTGTCTGCCCATTCCCACAGTTTGATTGTCAGGCTCGCTTTATCCTTGCATATCTGGATGGAAGTATGAAACTGCCATCGAAAGAGGAAATGGACAGGGACACTGAGGACGATTACAAGTGGCGTTTGGGCCAAGGTATGCCGCATCGTTATGCGCATACCATGGGAAACTTACAGTGGGCATACAATGACATGTTAGCGAAACTAGCAGGCTTCCCACCAATCCCACGAGGTGTACAGACCTTGTATGATGCTGTGCATGCCACAAGGGTACAGAATTTACCAGGCTATAAAACCCTTAACTATGAAATAATCGGGGAAAACTCCTATAGAATTAGCAATGTAGGCTGTACAGAGGAAAGATTTTTGTAGTCTTGTCATTCTTAATATAATAAAGTTCAACAAACATTTTCAATTAATCTGAAACATGATTGTATACTTAGAGTATTTTATTCTGTCTCAACGTATTACACCAAACATTTTTTATGATACAAAAATTGCCGCGTCAATGAAAGTGGAAGTTCATGTATATAAGAATCAGTAGAATGTTGCAGGGCTTCATATCAATGTTAATAAATGTTCAACTTTATGACACACGTAACAGCATCCTCTAATAACCAGACCATTTTAGGCCACAAAAATTTAATTTCTAGTTTATCATGCATTATTTAAAATAATTTTCGTGAGAGGTGGAGGCTCTTTTATAACATTTATATATCATTTTTACAATGTTGGTGGATTCTCGTGCTCCAAAATCAATATTACTGGGCAAGTTTTATGGCATTAATAAGCAAAATAATATCTTTGGTCAAAAAGGTTGATGAGGGGGGTAGACGAGAGATAAGAAATGGGGCCTGAGAAACTAAACATCATTTTTTGGCCTTTGGTCCTTGATGTAGCTGCAGCATTGTTAACTCTTTCAGTGCCAATCATGTCTAAAGTATATCTACTAAAGCCAAACTAGTCTGAATTATCATGAGGATCTCAGATTTGTATTCCTTGTAAAAAGGCCTTTCATTCAAGTGCCAGCATGCCTATAGTTCCAGAGAAAATATCCCAGGTCAACAGCTTTTCTCCACATGCATTGGGCACAATGCCTGCGGAGAAGTAAAGCTGTTGTTCCAGTCCAAAATTTGGCACTTAACTCTTTCAATGCCACGTTTAAGCCTGAGTCAACAGCTATTTTTGGCACACTTCCCCCGCAAAGCGTGCAGATTACGCCAAGTAATAGCTGTTTACCAGAACCAAACTTTGTCCTAAGTCTATTATCTTAAGTCTAGGTGTCTTTGTTCTTGAATGAAAGGGCTTTGCATTAGGAATTTGAATATCATATAATTTTAGTGATTCAAATATAAGACTTAGTGTGAGTAAAGTTGCTTACTGCAGTGAATGAGCTAAACAGTCAACCTTTTGGTGGTCAGACTAAGACTGAGTAAACAACCTTACTGGGCATGGACTGGGACAGTATATCCCATGTGTGCCAAGGAAGCTGTTTACCTGGGGCACAATATCACAACAGTATCTGTACAATCTCATTGAGAGGGTTTTCTAATGATGAAATATTAATATTAAACACTGCAGCAGATGACATTTTCACATCTGGGCATTTTGGGTTTGAAAAGATTAACCTTTTCGTACTTAAATGGTTAAAACCAGTTTGTTGGTGAAGTGTCATCTGCTGCAGTGTGTGACTAATTTCAACAGTGCTGAGAAACAATTTGAGTGGAAATTGTACATAAGAACCATAAAATAGATAAACAGAACAAAAAAATTCAAATGTTTCACCAATTATATTTGGATATAATTGCTCCAAGTTGTCCTCCCTCATTATTCAGTGAGTGAACTAGTAGCTTGGCTATGACCTATGACCCTGACCTGATTTCCAAATATGGATTGAAAAGTTACAATTCGAGGCACTTGCAAGAAGAACCAATGAAAAGGCTCCATTTACTAGGGTAATATGGATAGAAAAACAGCTATAATTACTGGATAAATTTAAATTTTACATGCACGAAAACTTGGTTTTGCATTGTGTTGCCTGGTTCCTTGCAGAGTGTAGTGCATGGAATACATGTACCATGGAAAGCGTTCCGCTCCTGTTTTATAAGCTCTCATGGGAAGACTGGTTTATTTTGCACCCTGGCCTAGTTTTGTCATTTGGCACTAAAAACTTAAAGGGCAAGATTAGGCAATGAAAGATTGATTGATTGATTGATTGATTGATTGAAGGACTTTATTTGGTCTAAGAATCAGTACATCAGTATACATAATACATACAATTTCATATTTAAACCCGGAGACACTGCATTAAGATTCCGGAGAATTGCTATCATGCAGGCCACCCAATAGCTAATTAAAGTTTACTGCTATTTTACAATTCATACGCTGCTGGCTAAGGAACAAAAAATTTTTCAGGGTAGTTAGACCAAGTGATGATAAAGATAAAGATGATAAGTGAATCATTAATGAGTATTACCAGTCCAGATATAACAATTGGCTATGTTGCATTAAATTCTCACATGCATTGAAGGGAGGTGTTTGCTGATCATTATATTCTTTGTAGTGTTTCAGAATGACAGTTACATGTACATGTACATGTTGATCATTAGCTACTTAACCAAATGTATAAAGAGTCATAACATGGCTTGAAAACTGGATCACTTTCTAGTTCATTTTCAAATTTGCTGTGATAGAAGGCATGTTTAATAAGCAGACAAGTTTTACATGATGGTTATTCTACATTTGGTACATTTAAGCAGATGCTAATTAAGTTAGCTGCAATAACTGTTGATCGTCCATGTAAGCTGAAATGTATTGCAATGAAAGAGTGTAGGTACTTATTTTTACATGACTTTGTGTAATATTTCAAAGCTTTAATTTTAACTCTTTCAGTGCCAAATTTGGGATTGAGTCAACAGCTTTTCTCTGTACCAAATGGAAGCCAAGAAAAGCTGTTAAACTGGGGTATTCTTTATGGAACTATAGGCATACTGGTACTTGAATGAAAGTTTACGAGGAATGCGAATCTGGGATCCCAATGATAACTCAAACTAGTCTGACTTAAGTAGATCGACTTTAGACGTGATTGGCACTGAAAGAGTTAATGGTTTTAACTGAACTTTTAATTGTGCTATTTTGCTGCACAGTTGAAATCTTTATTAAATCTATGTTAAAATCATACTTATTGTGCTTTACTTTCACAGTTGAGCACCATCAGCGGAATAAGCAAAATTAAAAATATAGCAAAATTAAGTGAATGTGCAGTTATCATAACAGAGACAGACATGTATTGGAACCAACAGAGTAGTTATTATCCTGATTAAGGTGGAATTGTGTTGGAACCAACAGAGTAGTTACTATCCTGATTAAGGTGGAATTGTGTTGGAATCAACAGTGTGGTTATGATCATGATTGAAGTGGATATTTATTGGATTCAACAGAGTAGTTATAATAATAATGTGAAATGTATCAGAATAAACAGAGTGGTTATAATTGTGATTGAGGTGGAAATGTATTGGAACCAACAGACTGGTTATAATCATGATTTAGATGGAAATTTATTACAATCAACAGAGTGGTTGTAATCATGATTAAAAGTGGAAATATATTGTAATCAGAGGTGTTTATAATGATGATAGGTGATTTGATTTGATTTGTTTATTCTTTAGCCAGGGTCACTGGCTCAGTGATGCAGCACTGGTGTTCCGCCAGGCCCTGGATGGCAATGGTACATATGAAGTCATGAAGGATGACAATTAATAAAAATAAATCAAGTTTGTAATACATAGACAACAGTAAAATGAACACAATCAATATCTAAAAAAGAAACTTTAAAAAGTATAACACATTGAGTAGCTATAGGAATGTATGGTACATATTGGAAGCCACAGCTGTTTACAATCACATGGATGGAAATTATTTAAATCAAAAGGGTATACATGTATTTGAAATAATGATATAAGTTGAATTATGTTTGAAATCAAAAGAGTGTTTATGAATCAGAGATGTTTATAGTGATGATATGTGTGATATATTGCAATCAAAAGGGTATACATGTACATGTAGTTGAAATCATAATATAAGTGGAATTATGTTTGAAATCAAAGAGTGTTGATGATGTAGGTTCAACGGTACAGCGAAACCTATTATAATGACACCATCTGTTCGCTGAAAAGTATCAGATATCTGAATGTGTCAGATAAATATGTTCAATGGCAGAAGAATTTGACTTTCGAGTCCCATAAATCAGTTCAAGGAGTGACTATGTCTGAATTCTGAATATTGTAAAAATGAGGTTTCACTGTACATGTATGTGAAACTTGATGCTTTGGGATCATGTATTTGAATGGTTATTCTAGTGGTGCTATGTGATTCAATATGAGAAGGGTCATTATACCCCTCACTAATAAACTTTGGGAGAGTATACTGGAATTAACTTTGTCAGTTCATCTGTTTTTATTTGTAGCTCAGCTGACTTGTCAGTCACATAACCTCAGCTGACTGACAAGTCAGCTGAGGTTATGTGAAGCTTTGGCATCCGTCCATCGTCTGTCGGCACCCACAATTCACATTTTCGACTTTGTGTCCAAAACCTTTTGTTGGTCCTCTTCAACATTGCTTGGGATCTACCTGGGTGGGTCTCTACCAGGTTTTTTCAAATGGTCATGATGCAGTGATTTTTACATATTTTTTCATGAACTTTGTTGTTCTTTTAATTTGGGCAAATCGTAAAAAGTCTTCTCGAAAACTGCTTACCCAATTGCTTTGATATCACACAGGAACACTCTTATAGACTCCTGGTTCTTAAGTTGTTCACCAGGTGGCCCTGCAATTTTTGTTGTTTTTTGTGCAAGTCAGCTGAGGTTATGTGGTGGTTAGGTATCCATCGTCCGCCATCTGTCCGCGTCCACAATTAACATTTTCGTCTTCTTTTCTGAAACCGTCAAACCAAATTGACTTCAAACATGGTGGGAATGTATCTTAGGTGGATCTCTACGAACTTTGTTCAAATGATCATGCTTCAGTGTTTTTAAGATTTTTTAACCCGGAACCATAAAGGGTACCCTTTATGGTTTTGGGTTGTCCAGATGTGCACATTCTTCGTCACTGTTATATCTGCAGAATGCCTCCATGTATTTTGCTCAAATTTGGCAGTATGCTTATCTTACCTGGCAAGATGAACTGATTAGATTTCGGTGTCACCATGACCTAATTTGAGCAAATGGCAGCCTAATTTCATGCTGTTTAGGGCTTGTTACCGCAGTATCTTCAGAATGGTCAATATATCTTGCTCAAATTTAGCAGTATGCTTATCTAGCATGCCAGGATGAACTAATCGGATTTTGGTGTCACCATGACCTAATTTGAGCAAATGGCAGCATTTTTCCCTGGCCGACCCTTCAGTTAATGCTTTGCGTGGAAGGTATGTCTAGTTTATGAATCTTTTGTTTAAATCTTAAAAAAATCTGAGAAACTGCTCAGGCAATTGTTTTGAACTTTCATGGGCACACTTTTGGGGTACCTCAGAACTTAGTACAACAGGTGACGCTATACTTTTTTTTTTTCTATTTTTGACCATTTTTTTGTGTTTTTTCCACTTTTGACTCCTGCAAAACCATCACTCAGATTGATCTGAAACATGATGGAAATGCAGCTTGTGGGAGGTTCAATCAAAATTGTTCACTAGGTGATGATACTTTGGATACCTGATTATGTCTCCCGGTGGAAGCCGGGGGACATATTGGTTGAGTGCCCGTTTCTTCCGCTTGTTGTTGTTGTTCAGGTTCTTCAACACTTGGTTTCTGTGCGATAAGTCTTGAAGGACTTGACAGAATTTGATGAAACTTGGTAGGATTGTGTATCTAGGCAAGACCTAGGTTGGGATTGTATTTGGGTGACCTTGACCTAATTTTCAAGGTCACAGGGTCACTTATGTGAAATTGGTTTCCGTTCCATAAGTCATGAAGAACTTGATGGAATTTGATGAAACTTGGTAGGCTTATGTATCTAGGCAAGACCTAGGTTGGGATTGTATTTGGGTGACCTTGATCTAATTTTCAAGGTCACAGGGTCACTTATGTGAAATTGGTTTCCGTTCGATAAGTCATGAAGAACTTGATGGAATTTGATGAAACTTGGTAGGATCATGTATCTAGGCAAGACCCAAGTTGGGATTGTATTTGGATGACCTTGAGCAAATTCTCAAGGTCACAGGGTCACTTATGTGAAATTGGTTTCCATGCGATAAGTCATGAAGAACTTGATGGAATTTGATGAAACTTGGCAGGATTATGTATCTGGGCAGGACCTAGTTTGGGATTGTATTTGGATGACCTTGAGCGAATTCTTAAGGTCACAGGGTCACTTATGTGAAATTGGTTTCCATGCGATAAGTCTTGAAGAACTTGATGGAATTTGATGAAACTTGGCAGGATTATGTATCTGGGCAGGACCTAGATTGGGATTGTATTTGGATGACCTTTAGCGAATTCTTAAGGTCACAGTGTCACTTATGTGAAATTGGTTTCCATTGGATAAGTCTTGAAGAACTTGATGGAATTTGATGAAACTTGGTAGGCTTATGTATCTTGGCAAAACGTAGGTTGGGATTGTATTTGGGTGACCTTGACCTAATTTTTAAGGTCACAGGGTCACTTATGGGAAATTGGTTTCTGTGCAATAAGTTATGAAGAACTTGATGGAATTTGATGAAACGTGGTAGGCTTATGTATCTAGGCAAGACCTAGGTTGGGATTGTATTTGGATGACCTTGAGCGAATTTTTAAGGTCACAGGGTCACTTATGTGAAATTGGTTTCCATGGGATAAGTCTTGAAGAACTTGATGGAATTTGATGAAACTTGGTAGGATTATGTATCTAGGCAAGACCTAGGTTGGGATTGTACTTAGGTGACCTTGACCTAATTTTCAAGGTCACAGGGTCACTTATGTGAAATTGGTTTCCATGCGATAAGTCATGAAGAACTTGATGGAATTTGATGAAACTTGGCAGGATTATGTATCTGGGCAGGACCTAATTTGGGATTGTATTTGGATGACCTTGAGCGAATTCTTAAGGCCACAGGGTCACTTATGTGAAATTGGTTTCCATGCGATAAGTCTTGAAGAACTTGATGGAATTTGATGAAACTTGGTAAGCTTATGTATCTAGGCAAGACCTAGGTTGGGATTGTATTTGGATGACCTTGAGCGAATTCTCAAGGTCACAGGGTCACTTATGTGAAATTGGTTTCCATGCGATAAGTCATGAAGAACTTGATGGAATTTGATGAAACTTGGTAGGATTATGTATCAAGGTAAGACCAAGGTTGAGATTGTATTTGGGTGACCTTGACCTAATTTTCAAGGTCACAGGGTCATTTATGTGAGATTGGTTTCTCTGCAATTAGTCTTGAAGAACTTGATGAAAATTGCTAGAGTAATGTATCTAGGTGAGAGCTAAAATAGGATTGTAATTTTCAAGCAAACTTGGTCATTTGTAATTTGTTATCACCTGTAGCTTATTCAGAGACGTAAGTGTTCCACCGGGAGACATTTGATTTTCTGTTGGAAAATCAGTCTGTTCTAGTTTTTAATGAATTCTTCAGTTTGGTTACCTGTTGGTCAATGCATGCATTATGATTGATTACCATGCAACTCTATGGGGAATGCAATGGGAAGTCACATTTTCAACTTCTCATGTTTTTTACTTTCCCTCCAACATCCTAATTCCCTAGACTAGAGTGAGAGTTATGGGTTGAGTGTAAAGGTCAGCTGAAGACGTGCTGTTCTCTCAGCCCTGATGTTTTGTATGTGGTTTATGAAATGTAAAGAACAGAAGAGTTGAATTTCTATTTCATCAGCTTACTTTTTAAACAAAGCTATGAGACTGAACTTAAAATGCACATGTGCATGTGCATCATTTTAATTCAGATTTGAAAACAATATGCAGTGCAACATGTTATTATAATGTTTCACTATTTTTGGTGAGGACAAGACTTTGAAATACTGGAGAAATGATTAGTCACTGAACTGTTGTGGTTAAAGGCAGTCTTGTGTAGTTTAGATATACATAATTCTTTTTCCAAGATTAGATTTGACTTTTTTAAATGTGGACAGGGCTTGAGATACAGGCATTTACTTCAGCATTTAACTTCATGTAAATGCAAGTGAATAAACAAGTATTATCAGTGTATATGTGCATGTGTGCTTCGTGTCATTTTCATCAATAAGTCAACCCTGGCATTAGTGAACACCTCCGATTAGTGAACCCTTTTTCCTGGTCCCAAAAGCGTTCACTAAAGTCAGGTTTCACTGTATCTTTCATATGGTTCATGAAGTGTGAAGAATCAAAATGTTAATATGATTATCTTTGCATAGGTATGATTTTGTTTACTAGGAAACTTTGTAAGAAACATATTCACATGTAAATTCAATTATTTCTCACTAAAATTCACCAGCTACTGTAACTGGTGGTTTTGTCCCACTCCTGATGCAATGTGGATATTAAGTTGTGTGTGAGAAGCATATTTCAAGTATAGTTAGGAACGTGTGTACAACTCCTGCTGCACTAGGGGACAGATCTCCTTCAGATTTGGCACCATAACTACACATGTTACATAGATGTACAAGAAGGCAGATATTTGAGATGCTACCAGATATCTGCAATTGCAAGGTGATCTTTGTTGGCTGCTTGGCCAGTCTGTGTACGCAATCTTGTATGCGCAACTCTTACAGATTTGCTCAGATTTCTTTGAAAGTTGGCACTGTAATTGCACGAATGAAGATGTGCATGAAGGCTGAATATCAGATGCAATTGGATATCTCATTACAAGGCAATCTCTGTTGGCTGCACAGCCAGTCTGTGTACACAAGCAAGTGTGCACAATAGGATGTATTCATATCTAAATGCGGTCCTACTCTAACACCTATTGTGCAAAAGAGGGAGCCATGTGCATCAGGGCAGATCCATGTATTTAGCATGATCAAAAGTACTTTCTCAACAAAATGAACAACAGAAACACACAATAATCTTAAGAAAATGTATTAACCTATATTTGAATCGATTAGAATTGGTTCTCTTTTGGTTGAAAAGGTGTTATTTATGGATGTTTATGTAGTATATAATACAAATCTGCCCTGATCATGGTGGAAGCATCAGTCTGTTGCCCCGGCAACACAGGAAGTGAGCAGGATCACAGTTAAATATGAATGTCTCCTATTCCTCCAGCACTGCAAACATTCCATTAATCCTTCCCTTCTCTAAATCAGAAGCCTGTTGCCAACGATCCCCCAACAACAAAACATGTTGACTGTTATTGGTGTCTCCTGTGCTGCCAGTAGGCCTTTTAACTTTTTCAGTGCCAAGTTTTGGAGTGAGTCAACAGGTTTTCTTTGCACGTTTTGGGTTTATTGCCCCCAAAGCATGCCAAGGAAAGCTGTTGACCTGGACCATTATGTTCTCTGTAACTACAGGGGTTCTGGTACTTGAATGAAAGGTCTTTTTACAAAGATAAATCTATCATCCTGATTATAATTCAGCACAGTTCCTGGTGAGTAGTTCAACTTAAGTTGCAGTTGGCATTGAAAGAGTTAAAACCCATATGCATCCCAGTACTGGACACAGTTCCCAGCCAATTCTTGACCTTATTTCAATTCCAGGGCGACTTCTGTGTTTAGCTCTGCTGACCAAAGGTCGCAGAGCTGATGCGACCGCTCATGTCTGTCCATAACTTTCAGGACTTGTAGGGTGTAGAAAATACAGGTCCCTTCGATGTTGGTGGCGCCACCTACAATTTTATGCAATGTAGGGGTCCAAATTTGAAAATCTTGTGAACACTCTAGCATCTTTAATTTTTGGGGGGATCTTCACAAATTTGGTGGGATTGGGGGGTATATCAAAGTCTAAGTTGGTAATGATACCAGTAGCTCCACCTATAATTTTATGGAAATTATGAGCCAAAGTGTGTTTCTAGGTATAAAATTCCATATTTGCAGAAGTTATCAGACTAGACTTGCCAAATTTATAAGTTATTTAAACCATGTACAGCGCTAGAATGTTATATAATATCAGTGACCTTGGCTTATTTTTGTTAGGTCACCATGCCTGTAAAGTCGAAAGAGGTGATTTTGTAATGGCAGCGTGTGATTGGGAGATCAATGACATAGAGAATTTAGCCTCCCCGATCAAAATTGCACTTGATTACATTGTACATGAAACTGTACTTTATGACCTACCTTTTGGGTCACTGTGACCCAGTAATTATGGAGTTTGGCACTGGTCCAACTTTATTGTTTTTCCTCAATAACTTGAAAAGTTATCATGTGATTTGAACAAACAGACTATATATGGAAAGCTGGATGTTGGGCGCACATTTTGAACACAACAATTTTTTAATCCAAGGTCAAGGTCAAATTGCCAGTTTGAATATTGGGGTCATCTTGTGAATGCTCTGCACCCCACAATTCTTGAGAAAGACCCATATAACGTTTAGGAGTTATAAAGTGCATAAAAAACTTTTGTCGCCATCAATGTTGGTGGTGCCACCTATCGTATTATGTAATATACATGTCAAAATGTGAAAATCTTGTGACCACAGTACTGTCCACAGTTTTCAAGTTAGCCCAGTATAACTTTCAGGACTTGTAGGGGATATAAAAATCTAGGTTCATTTACAAATTGGTGGCGCCACCTACAATATTATGCAAAATACGGCAAAATATGAAAATCTTGTGAACACTCTCGCATGTTTAATTACTATCAGATCTTTACCAAATTTGGTGGGATTGTGATGGAGGTCAAAGTCTAAGTTGGTAATGATACTAGTGGCGCAACCTATAATTTGATGGAAATTATAAGCCAAAATGTGTTTTAAGATATGAAATTCCATATCTTGAAAAGTGATTGGATTAGACTTGCCAAATTTATAGAATATATAGACAATGTCCAAAGCTAGAATCATGTTTAATATGATTGACCTTTGCCTATTTTTTTGAGGTCACCATGCCTGTAAAGTTGAAAGAGGTGATTTTGTAATGTGATCTGATGTTTTCTTATTTCTTGTGGCTGATCGGTTGTCAGATGTAAAAATATCATGAAGTTTTTCCGATTTGAAAGTTAAAAAACATACTAGTAACATAGTGGGAGGTGCCAAATATGCCCAACCACTGTAAATTGTTTTATTTTCAGGTGTATGAATTTTTACATTTTTTGTATTTTTGACATTTCACTGTAGTTTTATTTTCACTGTTTTGGACATAATTCCTATGCAATGTTAAAATACTATTTCACTGCATTTTAATTTTCACGCTTTTGTTCCATCAGCAAAATAAGTGAAAATAAGAGTACACAAAATGAAAAGAATTTACAGTACATGATGGCAGCACCTACTTCCTGTGTTAATTGACACTGGACATTTCCTAACCAGCGAGGAAAGCAGTACATGAATTTTGTTTGTCCCTTCAGGTGGCTCCACCACCAACAGTTGGACGTTTCGTGAAGTACCAGCTACAGGCAATATACCTCATGCAAAACAGGCCTTCAGATATACATTTATTGTTTTGTTTTTGTTTTCAGTCAGCTGAGCTTATAGGATGGGCCTTCCTCCACTTTCTTTCAACAAGTGCAATTTCAACTCCCAAACGGGTAGCCAGATCCACTTGAAACTTGGCGGGAATCTTCCTTGGGTGGGTCTCTACCACTCTACAAAGTTTGTTCATATTCCAGTGACTTGTCAATAGGCATTCTAATGGTAATTCACATTTTTGACTTCTTCTCCGAGACCGTCATCCCGATTGACCTCAAACTTGGTAGCAATGTACCTTGGGTCTCTACCAAATTTGCTCTAATGGTCACGCTTCAGGGATTTTTGAATTTTTTACGAATTTTTTTTGTTCTTTTTTGTTGCAAATCTTTAAAAAATCTTCTCTGAAACCATGCACCCAATTGCTTTGATATTACATAGGAACACTGCGATGGTCTCTTAGTTCTTAATTTGTTCACCAGGTGGCACTGCAATTTTTAGTTCAGCTGACTTGCTTGTCAGGCTGCACTTTAGGAGGCTCAGTCATCCATCTAAGAAATACTTTGAAATGTCATATGCACTCAGCTATACCTCAACAGAGCTTTATTCAGTTGCAATCTCAATTTTGTGGGACAAGCTTAGCTCAGCTGAGCATGGGCTGTTCACGCAGCCCTGTAGTTTTTTTATAGTTTTCTTGTTTTTGGTTAATTTTGGGGTGAAAATCTTTTAAAATTTTCCCCAAAACCACCAGGCCAATTGCTTGCAATTGTAACCAGTGTCAGAATCCTGGTGACACAGACAACAACAACATATAGGTTTTATTTAACATATATGCACAGAAGTATATTTAAAAACAAAACAAATTTCAACAAAGAAATAGTGTACATATACCTGCCCAGCCCCCCCCCCCCCCCCCGGGGGGGGGCTTATGTTTTTTGGTTGATGGTCCAGATGTGCACATTATCATTACTGTGATATCTACAGAATACCTCCATGTATTTTGCTCAAATTTGTCAATATGCTTATCTTACCTGGCAAGATGAACTAATTAGATTTTGGTGTCACCATGACCTAATTTAAGCAAATGGCAGATTATTTTTCATGAGGGACCCTTCAGTCAACGCTTTGCATTGAAGGTATGTCTAGTTTATTTTGTGTATTTAAGAATATGGCCCTGTGGGTAAACAGAGCAAACAAGATTCGATTATGGTTTGGCTTTCAATGCATAATTTAATGCCTGGGCCGACCCCCGCCGTGAGCTTCGTGCCTTCGGCACTTGCAACTCCCCTTTGAGAAAGTCTGGATCTGCCCCTGCTATCAACTATTAAATTATTACAATATTTTGCCACCAGATGGTCTTGACATTGTATGTTTACAAAATAACGTTAATATTTCCTCAACATCAGTTTAAATATTGGGGTCATCTCGTGAATGCTCTGCACCCCACAACTCTTGAGATAGGCCCATGTAACGTTTAGGAGGTATAAAGTGTATAAACATCTTTGTCAACGTCATTGTTGGTGTCGCCACCTAGAGTATTATGTAATATACAAGTCAAAATAAAAAAAATCTTTTGACCGCAGTACTGTCCACAATTTTCAAGTTAGCCTAATATAACTTTCAGGACTTACAGGGGTGTAAAAATCTAGGTTCTTTTTGACATTGGTGGCACCACCTACAATATAATGCCATATAGGGGTCAAAATATAAAAATCTTGTGAACACTCTAGCATCTTTAATTTGTGGCAGATCTTCATCAAATTTGATGGGATTGTGGGGGGAGGTCAAAGTGTACGTTGGTAATGATACTAGAGGCACCAGCTACAATTTGATGGAAATTATGAGCCAAAATGTGTTTTAAGATATAAAGTTCCATATCTTGAAAAGTAATTGGATTACACTTGCCAAATTGATAGGATTTCAGACAATGTCTGAAGCTGGGATCATATATAATATCAGTGACCTGGACCTATTTTTTGTGAGGTCGCCATGCCTGTAAAGTTGAAGGAGGTGATTTTGTAATGGCAGGTTGTAGCTTGGACTTCAATGGCAATGTCAGCACAGCACCAGGCAGGAGGCCTATTTGCCTCTTGTATTTCATAATCTGTGTGTCCTTAATCTTCTGTCCCAAGGTCACTGAAGACATAAAGTTAAGGACTCACTCATTGTTGTCTTGGCACATGCAACAATATTCATCACAGAAGTTGTACAAATTAGCTATGATTATATGTGGAGCGTAGTGTCATCTGGTGGCCAGTGTTGACATTAAGCTTCATATGCTCAGAAGCCACTTGAGGACTCGCTGCTTTAAAATGAACAGGTGCAATATAGCCATGATGCCAGCAGAGCATTAGGCCCATGGTCCTCTTGTTATGATTATGATTTTTATTCCAAGTACATAACACCACCACGACTGCACATCATAGATTTATGTCTGTATAAGGCCTCTATTGATATATGGCTACATGTTCACAAATTGGGTTGTAAAACAATCACAAAAGTAAAGCAAAAGAAAACAACAACAAAAATTGCTGAGATGCATTCCCGCTGTGACCTTAAGAAGGACTTTCAAGGTCAAGGTTATACATGTTATGGAATATCAAAATTCCACATGTACACATCTGTGTTTGGGTTGTCAGTAGTCTTCTTCTTTCACAAAATATTTGGTTAAATGTATTTGCAACACACTTTAATTGGTCCATATATTGTGTGTACTGTAGGTGGCACCTCCAAATTTTAGCTCGAGTTTATGAGGTGGTTAGGCATCCGTTGGCTGTCCGTCCATCGTGTGGCATCCACAATTTGCATTTTTGACCTCTCCAAAACCAGTGGGCATATTCACCTCAGAATTGGTGGGTATGTATCTTGGGTAGGTGTCTACCAAATGTATACAAATTGTCACAGTCCAGTGATTTTTGGATTTTTTTATGATTTTTTTTCCATTTTTTGGCCAAATCTTAAAAAATCTTCTCTGAAACACTTGGTCATTGCTTTGAAACTACTTGGGGAGACTTCTGGGGACCCTGAGACCTTCATTTATTCAACATGTGCTATGATTCTTCAAATATTTTTTTATATAAAAAGGCGTGTTTTTTGCTATTTTCAGCTTCTCCAAAACCTTCACTCGGATTATGCTGAAACTTGGCGGAAATGTTTCTCATAGAAGGGCCAAAGAAAACTGTTCATGAAATGGTGTTGCGGTGAATCTATGATTTTAAATGAATTTTTCAATTCGGGTACTTGTCAGTTCATGCATACAGTCTTATTGATCACTTTGCAAGTGAATGGGGATTGCAGTGGTAATCTATGTTTTTTACTTCTCCAAAATCACTGTCCATTTTCGCTTCTAACCTGCTGGGGATGTACCTTGGGCGGGTCTGTACCAAGTTTGTTCAAATGGTCACGCTGCAGTGATTTTTTTTTTTATTTTCAGCTCAGCTGACATGTCATTCAGCTGGGCCTATAGGATGGCCTGTTGTCCGTCGCCACTTGTCAGTCCACAATTCACATTTTCAACTTCCCCAAAACCGTCAACCAGATTCACTTCAAGTTTGGTGAGGATATATCTCAGGTGGGTTTCTACTGACCAGTTTGTTCAAGTGGTCACGCTTCAGTAATTTGGAGATTTTTATGATATATTTTTGTTTTCTTCAGATATTGTCTGAAATCCCTCACCCAATTTCTTTGCTATAACACAGGAACCCTCCTATGGACTCCTTGTTCGTAATTTTTTCACCAGGTGGCGCTGCAATTTTTTTCTATTTTTCAAGCTCAGCTGATAAATCAGCTGAGCTTTTAGGAGGGTGGGGCATCCGTCGTCCATCGTCGTTGTCCGTTCACAATTCACATTTTCGACTTCTCAAAAACCGTCAGCCAGACCCACTTCAAACTTGGTGGAGATGTGCCTTGGGTGGGTCTCTACCAAGTTTGTTCAAATGGACATAGTCCAGTGATTTTTAGATTTTTCGTGATTTTTACCTCAGCTGACTTGTCAGTCAGCTGAGGTTTTGTGAGGGTCCGTCATCCATCCGTCGTCCGTCTGTCCACAATTCACATTTTCGACTTCTCAAAAACCATCAGCCAGATCCACTTCCAGCGTGGTGGAGATGTGCCTTAGGTGGGTGTCTACCAAGTTTGTTCAAATGGTCACGGTCCAGTGATTTTGGATTTTTTATGAATTTTTTTGTTCTTTTGTCGGCAAATCTTAAAAAATCTTCTCCAAAACCGCTCACCCAATTGCTTTGATATCACAGAGGAACACTCCCTGGGACTCCTAGTTCTTAAATTGTTCAACAGGTGGCATTTCAATTTTTTCTATTTCTTTTTTTTAATGAATTTTTGTGTGTTATAGCTATTTTCGACTTCTTATCCAGAACTGTCACTCAGATTAAGCTGAAACATGGTGGATATGTTCCTTGTAGAAGGGTCAAACAAAGTTGTTCACTATGCGGGAATGCTGTGGATTCCTGATTTTTAACGATTTTTTCAATTCGGGTACTTATCGTTCAATGCAGCTTTCCTATTGATGACTATTTAAGTGAATGGGCATTCTAATGCTTATTCACAGGACAACTGACACGAAATTCATTGTTTACTTGATAACTTGAGATCTGTTTTGAGTTAGTACCGTGATGCTGCAGATGTTAATGTTTCTGCATGAGGGTCATTCTTAGACAGTACATGAATGACCTTGACCTTGTTTCTGGGGTCACAGAGCAACATACATGAATTTCATTCTTCACTATAACTTGAGAACTACTTGAACCTTGATGTTGCACATGTTAGTATTCTTCTACAAAGGTCAGACTTACTCAGAACATGGATGACCTTGATCCTTTTCCAAGTTCACAGAGCTGCAAGTGTGATGAATATCTAGGTCAGCAGAGCATGGGCTGTTCACACAGCCCTCTTGTTATGAATTTTTGTGTGTTATAGCTATTTTTGACTTTTCTCCAGAACCGTCACTCAGATTAAGCTGAAACATGGTGGATATGTTCCATATGGAAGGGCCAAACAAACTTGTTCACTATGTGGGAATGCTGCGGATTCCTGATTTTAAATGATTTTTTCAATTCGGCTCCTTTGCGGTAAATGCACCTTTCCAATTGATTACCATGTAAGTCAATGGGCATTCTAATGCTAATTTACATTTTTGACTTCTTCTCCAAAACCGTCATCCAGATTTACTTCAAACTTGGTGGGATCTACCTTTGGTGGGTGTCTACCAGGTTTGTTCCAATGGTCATGTTCCAATGAATTTTGGATTTTTTCATGACTTTTTAAAAAAAAATCTTTACAAAAGTTTTAATAGGAAAGTTTAACACGGGAATTTCTTGTAATGGTTATAACTTAAATAATTTTGGGCAGATTTACTTCAAACTTAGTGGGGATGTGCCTTGGGTGGATCTCTACCAAGTTTGTTCAAATGGTCAGGCTCTATTAATTTTTGGATTTTTTTGTGAATTGTTTTGTTCTTTTTTGGGGCAAACCTTAAAAACTCTTCTCCTTTGAAACCGCTCACCCAATTGCTTTGATATCGTACATAGACACTCCCGGGGACACTTAGTTCCCATTTCGTTCACCAGGTGGCGCTGCAATTCTTTTATGAATTTTTTGTATGGTTTTGCTATTTTTCACTTGTTCTCAGAACCGTCACTCAGATTAAGCTGAAATGTGATGGAAATGTTCTTGTGCAGGGTCAAACAAAGGTTTTTACTAGGTGGCACTGCTTTGGATCCCTAATTTTCAAGGATTTTTTCAATTCGGGTACTTATCGTTCAATGCAGCTTTCCTATTGATAACCATATGCAAGTCAATGGGCATTCTAATGCTGATTTACAGGACAACTGACACGAAATTTACTGTTTACTTGATAACTTGAGATCTGTTTTGAGTTAGTACCATGATGCTGCACATGTTAATTATTCTGTATGAAGGTCATGCTTGTACAGTACATGAATGACCTTGACCTCGTTTCTGGGGTCACAGTGCAACATACATGAACTTTACTCTTCATTATAACTTGAGAACTACATGAACCTTACCTTAGATGTGTCTCTACCATGTCCATTCAATTTGTCATCTCCAATGATTTGGTATTAAAGAGAGCCATTAAAGTCAAATTTACGTGCTATATAAAATGTCAAGATCTTTTTGAGTTAGAGCATTCATATTACATATGGTTATAGTCCTCTATGAAGGCAACGTTATGTATGAGGATGGGTGACCTTAAGGTATTTGCCAAGGTCATAATGGTTGTTGAATTAGCTTTCCACATGATATATCAAGAAGTTATAGCACTATGACTTTGATATTATACAGGAATAAAGTCCATTACAAGGGCAGTTTACATTTGAAGATGGGTGACCTTGATCTAATTCCCAAGGTCACAGAGCAGTTATCGTTGATTTTGCTTTTGGCATGATACATCAAGAAGTTTAGAGCTAGGACTTCATATATAACACAGGGTTATAGTGCTTGGGAAATTGCTAGGCAATCATGAACATCACGTTCACTGACCTTAAGTTTAGCATAGCTCTGCTCAGATGGACCTTATTTTTGGCAATAAAGTATAGGTCAGCTGAGCATGGGCTGTTCACACAGCCCTTGCTAACGACTTTTTGTGTGTTTTCCCTATTTCAACTTCCCAAGAACAACCACTCAGATTAAGCTGAAACTTGGTGGATAAATTCCTTGTCAAAGGGTCAAATCAAAGTTGTTCACTACATGGCACTGCTGTGGAACCCTGATTATTAATTATTTTTTTCAGTTTGGGTACTTATCAGTAAATGCATCCTTCTTATTGATTACTATGTCTGTCAATTGGCATTCTGATGCTAATTCACACATTTGACTTCTTCGAAACCGTAAACCAGACTGACTGCAAACTTGGAGGCAATGTACCTTGGGTGGGTCTCTACCAAGTTTGTTCAAATGGTTGGGCTTCAGTGATTTCTGGAATTTTTTTTTTTTGGGGGGGGGGGCGAATCTTAAATTTTCTTCTCTGGAACCAGTCACCGGATTGCTTTAATATCACACAGGGACACTCTTAGAGACTTTAAGTTCTTAATTTTTTCACCAGGTGGTGCTGCATTTTTATTCTTTTTTCAAAAATGATTTTTTTGGTGTGGTATTGCCATTTTGGACTTCTTCCCCAGCTAGAACCGTCACTCAGATTAAGCTGAAAGTTCACAGATCTGTTCTTTACAAATTAAAGGGTCAAGAAGATTTATTCACTAGGCGGCATTGCTGTGGATTTCTGAGTTTTACGATTTTTTTTTAATTAGGGTACTTATCTGTTAATGCACCTTTCCTGTTGATTACTATGTAAGTCAATGGACGTTCTAATGCTAAATCACATTTTCGACTTCATTACTGAAAGTGTGCGCCAGATTGACTTCATCTTGGTGGCAATGTACCTTGGGTGGGTCTCTACCAAGTTTGTTTAAATGGTCATGCTTCAGTGACTTTTGGATTTTTTATAAATTTGTTTGTTCTTTTTGGGGCAAATCTTAAAAAAATCTTCTACTCCAAAACCGCTCACCCAATTGCTTTGATATCACACAGGGACACTCCCTGGGACTCTTAACTCTTAATTTTTCACCAGGTGGCGCTGCAATTTTTTAAATGATTTTTGGGGTGTGTTTTTTGCTATTTTGACTTCGCAGAATCATCACACAGATTGAGCTGGACTTGATATGTTCCTTCTGAAATGGTCAAACAAAGTTGTTCACTACGTGGCACTGCCGTGGATTTCTGATTTTTTACAATTTTACAATTTTGGTACTTATCGGAAAATGCACCTTTCCTATTGATAACTATATGCAAGTCAATTGGCATTCTAATTCTAATCCACATTTTTGACTTCTCCGAAGAAATTGTCAGTCAGATTAACTTCAAACTTGCTGGCAATGTACCTTGGGTGGTTCTCTTAAAAGATTTTTCAAACTGTTGTGCTCCAGGGATTTTTGGACTTTTTATGATTTTTTTTTTCAAATCTTTAAAAAAAAGTTTTAATTGGATGGTTTAACATGTGAATTTCTTGTAATGGTTATACCTTAATTGATTTTGGCAAGATTTGTGTCAAAGTTGGTAGAGATGTACCCTTGATTAGTATCTACCTATTTTGTGCAAGTGGTCATGCTCCAGTCATTTTTCGACCTTGACCCCCATTTCTAAGGTCACAGGACAGCTGACTGAAAATTTACTGTTCACGCGATAATTTGAGATCTGTTTTATCAGTTAGGATCT
The DNA here is from genome assembly GCA_964020975.1 of Hermodice carunculata. Lineage (NCBI taxonomy): Eukaryota > Metazoa > Annelida > Polychaeta > Eunicida > Amphinomidae > Hermodice > Hermodice carunculata. The sequence continues at coordinate 21,278,524 of OZ026619.1, read as the reverse complement.
TGATGTTGCATATTTTAATATTTCTATATGAAGGTCATACTTAGACAGTACATGAGTGACCTTGACCTCATTTCTTGGGTCACAGTGCAACATACATGAATTTACTCTTCACTATAACTTGAGAACTACTTGAACTGGGACCTTGCTGTTGCAGATGTTAGTGTTCTTCCATAAAGGTCAGACTTACTCAGTACATGGATGACCTTGATCCTATTCCAAGTTCACCGAGCCACATGCATGATGAATTTCTAGGTCAGCTGAGCATGGGCTGTTCAACAGCCCTTTTGTTTATGAGTTTTTTTAGCTTAGCTGGCTAGGCATCCGTCTCCATTTAAATGACACCTCTATCTACAATAGTTATGAAGCTATTCAAGATTTTAATTTTGCCTATTTACCGTATTTGCATGAATTACAATCCTACAACTTTGGTTCATAGTTCATCGGATGCGTCTTTGCCACAAACATATATATTGAATTTTGAATGACATCCCGATGTATAATAGGTTTAGAGATATTCAACTTTTAATTTTTTAATGCCTCTTCTTAGCATTATGTAAAATGCCACAACTTTCATAAACTGTCATTTATATTAGCAGGTGTCACGAATTTATACATGCACAGTGAAATTTTGTGTCTATTTGCAATAGTTTGGAAGGTACGGAACTTTTCAAATTTTAATTGTCCCTAAATTGCATAATTTTAAACATCATGACTATTCCAAACGATATGTACAATTTCATTGATAGGTTAATCACCATGACAAGTTTGGTGGTTTTCGGAATAATAGCGTCTGAAAAAAAACTGTGGACAAATTTGGTTGTAAAGAAGCAATAAAAAGAAAGAAAAAGAAAGAAAGAAAGAAAGAAAGAAACTAGAAAAAATTGCTTCACAGCAAATCTGTCTGAGTGACTTTAAAAATGCTACACTTTGCCTCTGTTCAACATAATGTAAATTCTGTGTATTAACCTAATTTGCAAAATTAAAGTGCTGAAACTTTCGTTGGACATGGCCATGTCATAACCTGAAGTTTAAATGACGCCACTATTTATAAAAGATTTTAAGCTATTCAAGATCTCAATTTTGTGTATGTGCCTAATTTGCATGGATTAATAACGTACAACTTTGGTTCATGGTTCATTGGATGCATTTATGTCACAAACCTACAAATCGAAATTGGATGACACCACTGTGTATAATAGATTTGAAGTTATTTAAGATTTATATTTTGCGTATTTGCCTTTTTAGCGTAAACTAAGGTCCTACAACTTTGGTTTATGGTTCATTAGATGCACCTATGTCACAAACCTACAAAATAAATTAAAATGGCACCTCTATCTATAATAGTTTTGACGCTATTCGAGATTTAAACTTTGTGCTTTCAACTAATTTGAATAAATTAAAATTCTACAGCTTTATCATAAACCTACAAATTGAAGTTGGAATGACACCTCTATGTATAATAGTTTTGAAGCTATTCAAGATTTAAATTTTGCATATTCACCTAATTTGCATAAATTAAAATCCTACAACTTTGGTTTACAGTTCATTGAAAGCGGCTTTGCCACAAGTCTTATAAATTGAAGTTGGAATGGCATCTCTATCTATAATTGTTTTGGAGATGTTCAACTTTTTAGTTTCTGAATGCCCCCGATTAGCATAATTTAAAATTCTACAACTTTATTTTACTGTCTGTTATATTTGCAGGTGTCACAAACCTAAATATGCACATTAAATTTTGTGTCTATCTGCAATAGTTTGGAAGATTATCACTTGAGTGCTAGTCCTTTCAACTTCTAATTGCCCCTTATTTGCATAATGTTTAACATCATGACTATTCCAAACGATATGCACAATTCCGTTGGTAGGTCAGTCACAATGGTAAGTTTGTTGGTTTTCGGAATTTTGTTGTCCGAGGAAAACTCCAGACAAATTTGGGTGCCGTGGAAAGAAAGAAAGAAAGAAATGAAGAATCCGAGGAAAAACGATGTTTGGGTTGGCACCCAGACATAAAGAAAGAAAGAAAGAAAGAAAGAAAGAAAGAAAGAAAGAAAGAAAGAAAAACAAAATGTTTTGGTTCGCTCCCAGACATAATTAACCAATAACGATATATATATATATATATATATATATTGTTCTGAGAACGGATTACCCTTGGCGCCCACATTTTTTCCCCTCTTTTCCCCTCAATTCTGATTTTTTATTTATTTATTTATTTATTTATTATTTTTATTTATTTATTTATTATTTTTTTTTTTTGAAACTTCACGGGTACCATCATACGGTGTAACTGCACCAAATATTTGATGAAGCTGTGCTGAATCCTTTCTGAGATATTATGGTAACAAGTTTGTGCACTTGTGTGCCTTCAAATAAATACTTCAAAAGTTTCATATGTTTAAAAATAACAAGAAGAAGCTGGTTTTCAGTACGAACGTGGTTCATTATAATGTGCACCTCTGATAAAAGTTTGGTGAAGCTGCAATGCATCCTTGTGGAGATATTATGATAAGGTCTTCCCCTTGTGCGCCACTCAGACGGCCTGGAAATATATATAATTTAAAATTTCATTAAAAAAATATGAATGAAAAGAGGAAGCTGGTTTTAAAGAGGAACATGGTCCATCATAAGATGCATATCTGACATAAATTTGGCAAAGCTGCGGTCAAAATTTTTTGGAGATATCCCGGTACCGGTAACGTCGTCAGGGTTGACGCCACACAGACGGCATTCAAATAAATACATTAAAAGTTTCATAAATAGTTTAAAAATAATCAGAGGAAGCTGGTTTTCGAAAGGGACCTCGTCCATTATAAGGTGCATCACTGATAAAAAATTTGCCAAAGATACGATGAATATTTTTTTTAGATATGGCGGTAACATCGTCAGGGCTGACGCCACTCAGACGGCCTTGAAATAAACACATTGAAAGTTTCATAAAAAGTTTAAAAATAATCAGAGGAAGCTGGTTTTCTATAGGAACCTGGCACCTCTGAAAAAAAGCTACATTCAATATTTTTGAGCTATCGCGGTAACCGCGAAAAGACAGACAGGTGGACGGACGACGCAGAGGAAAATACCCTCCGGCAATTTTTGTGCCGGGGGAAAACAAAACAAAACAAAACCGTCACTGAGGCCCTTCTATTGACGCCAGCAGAAAGTACTACCGTGTAATTGTTTACTATCACTTGAGTGCTATTCTTGAGATATTCTAAAGATATGAATAATAAGAAGCCAATGTAAAACGTTTTATCAAAACTTAAAAAAAAAAACCAAACTATAGGAGGTAATGACTCTGTTATGTAGGCATTGCCACATTGTGTTGAATCTGAACAACTGTTCAGGGTCACAGTGCCAGCAGAAAGTATGTTCATTTTTAGTTTTTCGTTTTTATAATGACGAATATTAAAACTAAATATATGTGTTACATAGAGTAATAATAATATGTGATAAGTATAGTAAAAAAAAAAACCAAACAAATAAAAAAAAAAAAACAAAAAAAAAAAAACAAAAAAACAAAAAAAAAAAAAAAAAAAAAAACAAAAACAAACACACACACAAGAAACAAAACAACACAAAAAAACCCAAGAAATAGTGACAAGGTTTATGCAAGGGCCACCAAGAATTGGAAATATGGCCAATATATGCTTACCTGGTTGACAACACACGCACGCACGCACGCACACACACACACACACACACACACAAACAAACAAACAAACCGGGAAGGCGAAAACAAGTCTTCTTGCTTTTCCGGTCAAACTGGTCGACCGCGACCGGTGGGTTCAAAGGTCGTCTGCTTCATCCAATTATTCTATTTTTAAATGTTGTCTTTTCTCAAAATATTTTCAATGAAAAAATCACTTATAAGATTAACCAGGATACCAGGCTAATAGTCTATAACTTCCCTCGGCGCACTGGCTGTTGACTCCGTTCACTAACATAACCTCATAAGGGCTCAGCAGACTTTCGTAAAACGCTCGCCCTTTACTCTATTTTGTTTTTCATAAAGGTGTGAGGTAAGGTGTGGGTACGTATATGTAATATGCCTTTATATTACATTGAGAAGAACGACATAAATGTTTGTTTTCAGGCTGACTTTGGAAACTTTTTTGCCTGTTTTTAATGTGTCAACTAAGCAATTCTGTGTGCCTCCAAAATTTGCACAAATTTAGATGCTGACCTTTTGTTTGTAGTTTATTTGATGGACCTTCAGCGATCAATTAATCAAATTCTGCAATCTATAAATTAAATTTGGAATGGCGCTACTCCCTATAATAGATTTCAACATATGCAACATTTAAACTTTTCACGTGGCCCCGATTAGCTTAAATTACAATTCTACAACTTTTGGTTGTGGCTCATTTCATGCACCTACAGCACAAACCTATAAATATAAGTTGAAATGGCACTTCTACCTATAATAGTTATCAACATATTTCACATTTAAACTTTCAGTGTGCTAATTAGCATAAATTAAAATTCTACAACTTTACTTCGTGGTTCATAGGATGCACCTACTACATAAACCTATAAATTGGAATGACATCTCTTCCTATAATAGTTTGGACGATATTCAACATCGAAACTTTTGAAGTACCCCTGATCAACTTCAATGAAAATTTTGCAGCTTTTGTTTCTGGCTCATTAGATGCGCCTACAGCACAAACCTGCAAATACAAGTTGGAATGGCACCTCTATCTATAATAGTTTTGACGATATTCAACATTAAAAAAATTAAGTCACCTAATGAGCTTAACTTAAAATTCTACAACTTTCGTTTCTGGTTCATTGGATGCGCCTACAGCACCAACCTGTAAATTTGAAGTTGGAATGGCATCTCTACATACAATAGTTTTGAACATATTCAACGTCTAAACTTTTTAAAGTGTCTTAGGTAATATTAGCAACTTCTCTGTGGTTCATTAGATGCGCATAGACAGCATACAAACCTATAAATTGAACTTGGAATGGCATCTCTACCTACAATAGTTTTTTGAAGATATTCAAGATTTCAAATTTCAAATGCATAATTTTAAATGAACTCAACCATCTGTGTAAAAAGATCAAGTTCATGTATGGGATAATGGATCTATACTATAACTAGAAAAGAAAAATTGCTTTAAAAGCAAATCTGTCTGTGTGCCTTCAAAACTTGTAAAAATTAAATGCTACAACTTTTGTCCTTTGGTACTTCACATTCCATTAAGCTTATGGCTGGATGAAATTTCAAAGTCCAAATGACCTTGACCTTTGACCTTTACAGGTCACATGTAAATTGCAAAAATGTACAATGTTACGATACCAACAATTGAAGCCCAACATGAACCAAATTACATGAAAATTGACCAAGTTACGGCAAGATGACACTTTCAAAGGGCCAGATGATCTTCACCTTTGCCCTGTAAAGGTTATAGGTTCTTACAAAAATGTGCAATGTTTCAATACCTAGAATTTGATGGAAATTGGCTGAGTTATGACTGGATGAAACTTTCAAAGGACCAAATGACATTGACCTTTGACCTTTAGAGGTCATATGTCAATTACAAAAACGTGCAGTGTTACAATTGCTACGATTTGAACCCAACATGATCAAAATTGGATAAAAATTGGCCGAGTTATGACTAGATAAAAATTTCAAAGGTCCAAAGGACCTAGATGTTTGACCTTTAGGGGTCACGTGTCAATTACAAAAATGTGCAGTGTTGCAATAGGTGCAATTTGAGCCCAACATGCTCAAAATTGGATAAAAATTGATCGAGTTATGGCTAGATGAAAATTTCAAAGGTCCAAATGACCTTGATCTTTGACCTTTAGAGGTCACATGTAAATTAAAAAAATGTACCGTGTTAAAATAGCTACGATTTGAGTTTAACATAATCAGAATTGGATAAAAATTGACCGAGTTATGACTGGATAAAAATTTCAAAGGTCCAAATGACCTTGACCTTTGACCTTTAGAGGTCACATGTGAATTACAAAAATGTGCAGTGTTACAAACATATTTATTGAAGTTGGATTGGTTACCTGTACCTTTTATAGTTTTGAACATATTCAAGATTTAAATTTTCAAATGGCCCTAATTTGAATAATTTTCAAAACTGTTCAACCCTCTTTACAATAACTCAAGACTGCATGTATGGAAGTATAATCAAGCCAAGTGTGGAGTTTTTACGTGTAATACTTTTCAAATGAAATGTCGGACAAATTTGCCTGTAAAGAAGAAAGAAAGAAAGAAAGAAAGAAAGAAAGAAAGAAAGAAAGAAAGAAAGAAAGAAGGAAAGAAAGAAAGAATTCCTAGAAAAAAAACAATATGCCTGTGTATAATGCATGTAATACGAAGTTTGGATTCGTAATCTAACTTCTAAGATTAAGTGTAATAGTGTCCGAGAAAATTGTCGGACAAAATTGCTGGAGAGAGAGAGAGGAGAGAGAGAGAGAGAGAGAGAGAGAGAGAGAGAGAGAGAGAGAGAGAGAGAGAGAGAGAGAGAGAGAGAGAGAGAGAGAGAGAGAGGTTTCATGTTTCTAATTTTGGAGAGAGAGAGAGAGAGAGAGAGAGAGAGAGAGAGAGAGAGAGAGAGAGAGAGAGAGAGAGAGAGAGAGAGAGGTTTCATGTTTCTAATTTTGTCGGCAGAGGACGCTCTCATTTGCTGGGAATGGAACGGACACAGTCAGATTAAAGTTGATCGTCAACATAAAAACAGCCTGCTATTTCTGCTACCAACATTACATTGCTATTTCTGTACCGTGTACATTTACGCATAGAGTGATGCTGCGGCAGTGTTTTGCTTGAGCTTGGGAGACTTTGAACAGTGGAAAATAGAGAAGGGTTGCGTGCCAGCAGGACAGGCTGTGACTCGTGAAAAGTTTGGTCCTTGGACTATTTTCAAGTTGGAGGTTGGGTAGGCCCCCTTGCAAATTTTTCGCTGGCTATCACTGATAGTATCAGCTACCAATTTTACACGGCCAGCTACTCAAGAGTGATTGATTGATGGAGACGGGCGATTCTTTCACTGACATGTGTGATATGTAGGCCAAACGGGTGATGAAGTATCGTCTTTTCAAGTTTGCGATTTCTTGATGATTTACGTTCTGCCACGATGGATGTAGCAGTATTTATGTCCGGCGCCAGGGTTTTACTGGGAAAGATACGCCAGTTCCAAACAGCCACTGCTGCCCAACGATTCAGGTTGCTGCAAACCGGAAGCAGTTGCTGGAACTTGAAGAGTGCACAGTCACAGTGAGTGCAAATGTACAGCACATATTCTACTTCGGACTGTATACAGTAAAATGCTTATTTGTGTGTTTTTTCTTCAATTAAAAAAAAAAATTAAAAAAAATGCTCTGCTGACCTGTCAGCTGAGCTTAAGATGATAATCCCATGTTATGACCATGTGTTGCTCTACCAAGATTGCAAAACTGTGAGATGATGTTTCAATATTTTTTTCTATTTTTTTAAAATTAATTTTTGAATTTGTTTGAAAAAAAAACTTCTATTGCATACAGGGTCAGCTGTGGTCATAATCTCTACAAAAAGGCTGTAGCCAGGGGGATCGAATTTCCAACAGTTAATTAGAGTTGACCCTGGTTCTGTGCAAACCCAGCTAATAGTTTTCACTGAACACGAACATTCTACAATTGACTGTTCGATGAATATTTACAGGAAACCTACTAAGAATCTTGGCTGCCTAAAGGAAACACACCACTTCATGTGTACTTCATTCACCCAAGCAGGTCTTGCCGCAGCTCTGGCTCTGTTTGTGAATGTGAGCGGGATCAAATTTTGAACACTGATAGCTTTACATCATGAAGAAAAGTTATTTCTGTGGTGTATGCACACTCCTAGTTTTTTTCACCCTATATGCAATGTTACTTTGGCAAAACCTCCATATATGGGCAGAAGCGCTTTGCGCATTTGTGTACGCATCCCTGAATAAAGTCTAGGCCCATATGATATGGCCTTATTTTGTTGCAAATATGCCTGTATAATGAGGTTACACCTATTTTTTATTTTTATTTTTATTTATTTTTTTTTGCATGTACACTTGTTTTTGCCACATTGCGTACCAAAGTACTGATAATAGGGCAATGTTAGTAATTTTATTCCATTTGAAATTCGATCCCGTAGCTATACATGATTATTTGAAAGTGTGTCCACATACAATCTAACTTTGATTCAAATTTGTGAAAATGATGGGGAGCTCTCAATTTTTTAGGAAGCTATGGGAATATTATATGTCTAACTTTGGGTTGCATACTGGTAATTACTCTACATGTGTGACATGCAAGATATAGGGAACTCAGCTTAGCAGTGTAGAACTTATCAGGAAAGCTGACTTGCTTCATGAAGAAGGAATGTTTAGGTGCTGTGCATTGGATTAAATTTATTTGCTTACAGGCAGCAAATGGGTTGTCACATGCAAAAAATTGCATAGTTAACCGGAATGGTTACCTATAAGATTACAATGATGTTCCCATAGTTAAAAGGAAATTTAAGCAGTCAGATTTATAGTTTATAAGAATGAATAGATAGAGATAGAACAATATACACTGGCTATTGTGTTTATGGTAGTTAAAGGAGCTCTCTTTGTCTTTATTCTTATTATTACTGCCTGTTCCTCAGCAAATCTGTCGGGGTGACTTCAAAATGAGAACAGTGAGATGCCACACTTTGCCATTGTTCAACACAATAAAAATTTTGTGTATTAGCCTAACTTGCACAAATTAAAAAGCAGCAACTTTGGTTCTTAGTTCATTGGGTGTGGCCATATCACAAACTTATAAACTGAAGTTTGAATGACACCACTATCTATAATAGTTTTGAAGCTATTCAAGATTTAATTTTGTGTATTTGCCAAATATGCATAAATTAAAATCTTACAAGTTTGGTTCATGGTTCATTGGATGGACATGCCAGAAACCTATGAAGTTAAGTTGGAATGGCACTATGATAGTTTTGAAGCTATTCAAGATTTAAATTTTGTGTATTCACCTAATTTGCATAAAACAAAATTCTACAAATTTGGTATATGGGTTCATTAGATGCAGCTTTGTCACAAACCTGCAAATTGAAGTTGGAAGTATACATAATAGTTTTGAAGTTATTCAAGATATATAAATTTTGTATATTCAGTAATTCACCTAATTGGCATCAATTGAAATTTTACAATTTTGGTTCATTGGATGCAGCTATGTCACAAACCTTTAAATTAAAAAAAAAGATGGAATGGTACCTCTATCTATAATAGTTTGTTAGTTTGAAGCTGTTTCAAGATTTTAAATTTTGCATGTTCACCTAATGTGCTTATTGATTAAAATCCTACAACTTTGGCCCATGGTTCATTGCATGTAGCTTTCCTAAAAACCTATAAATTGAAGTTGGAATAGCACTTCTATCTATAATAGTTTTGAAGCTATTCAAGATTTAAATTTTGCATATTCACCTAATTTGCATATAAATTAAATTCCTACAACTTTGGTTCATGTCTCATTGGAAGTTTCTTTGTCATAAACCTATAAATTGAAATTGGAATGGCATCTCTATCTATAATAGTTTAGGAGGTATTCAACTTTTAAATTTGTCAATGCCCTAATTAGCATAATCTTAAATTCCATAGTTTTCATTTACTGTCCATTATATTGGCAGGTGTTGCAAACCTACATATGCACATTGAATTTTTGTGTTGATCTGCAATAGTTTGGAAGATATGGAGCTATTACAATTGTAATCGCCCCTAATTTGCATGATTTTAAACATTATGACTATCCTAAACGATTTGCACAATTTCACAGGTAGGTCAGTCACCATGGCAAGTTGGTGGTTTTCAGAATAATAGTGTCTGAAAAAAATTCTGCACAAATTTGGTCGTAAAAAAGAAAGAAACAGAGAAAGAAAGATTTCTGGAAAAACAAAATGTCTGGATTTGCACCAAGACATAATTAATGAAATATGTTAACAGTTCCCTTACAAAAACTAACAGTGTTACCGGACTATACCCAGTCTATTGTCAGTGTGTATCCACAGTGTTGCCAGTGTATATCCAGTGTATTACCAGATATGGCCTCACCCTGGCAAGTATTGCCACTGTGTAACCAGTGTCTGCCTGTACCTGGCAAGATGCTGGCATATTTTTGAAGCCACTCTAACATTTTTTAAGATGCATTTTTAGACCCAGTGGACTGCCAATCTCAAAGCAAATTGGCTGCCTTTACACACACTGGTCTCAGACTGGTATCTGGCAATACACTGACAATAACTTGGTGCTACACTGGAGATAATCTGTTACTATATTGTCAATACACTGACAACAGTAGGGCATTACAATGACGACAGTCTGGTACCATACACTGTTTATACTTTGTGCTAGTAAACTGGCAATATAGTAACTGTCTGGCTAGATGCTGGCAATTGTCTGAGAGTACACTTGCAATAATCTAGCATGACACTGACAATAGCATTGTGCTGCACTGTCAATAGCCTGCTGCACTACTTGCAATAATCTGATGATATATTGACAATAATCTGGCATCACACTGACAATAGTCTGGTATCTTATACTAGTAAGTCTTGCACCAGTTGGCAACACACTGGTAAGAGTCTGGCAAGTTTGACAAGTTTTATTGCAATCCAAGGTCAGTACAAGACTGTTGAGGTTTGGATTCCATAACAATTAAAAAAATATGACCAAGTCATTCGAAGAGTTAAAATCATATGATTAATGGTAGATGAGAGGTGCACAAGGTGGATTAAAAGATAGTACATCAAGAACCCTAAAAATAAATTTCATTGAGCTCTTAATACATTACGATCAGTACAGAGCAAAAGAGTCTGATAAAACTATGATAAAAAAATCATTGATCAGAAATTAGGCTTGACGTGATCAAAGATGAATTGTATACAACTTTTTTTTAAAAACTAAACATGGATTGTGCATCCTGGACATGCTGAGATAGTTCATTCCAAAATTTGGCACAAATAGAAGAGAGAGTTTTAGGGGAAGACCTTGCCTGGAAAAATTTTGAGGAAGTGGATGCTCTTGTTTGATAGGAATGGACTTCGGTCACTGGAGTAAAGATATTTGTAAATAAGGTGGGACTTCATTATTAACTATTTTCCAAAGAAAAATACAGAGATTGTAGAACAATCTCTATTTGACACTCATCCATTTTATTGGTCCTCAGCATGTCAAGGATGTGTGTCCTAGGGTGACATTGTAATATTCCCATTGCCCTGTTCTATAGTCCCTGGAGGCGTACAATGTCCGCTTTCTTCAGATTTCTGCCCCAGACTGTGCAACAATAATCAAATGAGGTAACACTAAGGTGTTGTACATGTATGGTAATTTTGGAGTCTGCACAAAGGAAATTTGCAACTCTGCTAAAAACACCAAGAGCCCTCTTTATTTTAGTAATAACATCATCAACCTGCTTTCCAAATTTCACTTCCTGATCAAGCACTGCACCCAAGTACTTACAAGCCTCTGATTGGGAGATAGCTTGATCATTGAGTGATAGATCAAGGGTTGAGTTGATGGAATCTCTCTTGTGAATGCTGCATATAAGCATACAAGTTGTTTTTCCAAGGTGGAGACTTAATTTATTTGCATGCAACCAGTCAGCTACTTGAATCAGCTCTTGCTGTAATACAGTGGAGACAGCATCTTTGGATTTATCAGCATAATAAAACAAGAGTGTTATCTGCATATAAGTTGACAAGACACTGTGGGCAATAGTTGGACACAATGCTGGCATCAATCTGGCACCAGATCTACTGCAGTACAACAGTATCACACACTGGCAATACACTGGACATACACTGGTTGGGCACTGGAAATTCACTGCACACACACTGGCGAAATAACAAACAAAAGCTAAGAGATTAAATACAAGTTCAAGGTCATAACCAGGAACTTAAGTGGGCAGCCATATTGTGGGAGGGCATTTGCATTGATTCCTAACTGTACACTTTAAAGTTCAGAACAATAAATCTTGGGAATTGATTTAATGTGCAGTTTGCATGGCAAAAACATACATGATTTACCAGAGCTATATATTCCATGAGACTGGGGAGAAAAAGTATGTTTTGTATATATAGTAAACTCCATGAACTTCCTTCTGCTGGGAGAGCCATAATGGCTGTCATAGATATACAAACTGGGAGTAAACATGATATGGTCAAAATTTGTATGAAAACATTGTCCATAGATAGTATCAATAAACTTTACAAACAACACTTACAATGATTAATAATCCCCCAAGAAAGGTTCATCTGAAATATAATCATACTACCCATACAGAGTTGATCTTTGAGAGGACAGCTTGTGATCTTTGTGCCTGGGACTTCTTTCCAAGATGCAGCTGGAAAGGCCACCTAGTGACTGAAAAATTTACTACAGTGAAATTATCAGTGTCCAAAGTTTAAATGTTTCATTTGTAGACCAAGTGAATTTGTGCCCATGAATGCAGTATATTCACCAGTGTTTTGCCAGTTTCTTGGTTGATTTTATCTAGTGTAGCCATTTCAAGACAGAATCTGGCTAGTGTATTGGCAGTTGGTGGAGAAAATTTGAATCAAATTCTTTTATGGGCAGTGTATTGTCAGTGCTGCCAGTGTGAATCCAGTCCAGTACCAGTGTGTGACTGGTGTAAATCCAATTGATTGCTATTGTAAAGCGTATGTGCAGTATTTCATCTCTTACAAAGACAACATTTACTAAGTTTGCAGTGATGAAGATATGAGTTATTACCTTTTATATGCTGCAATTTTCAGAGTTGCTTTATGACCAGTGCGTGACCAGCTGTACAAACTGTGTCTAGTGTGAACCCAGTCTACTATTAGCGTATACCCAGAATCTGGGCATACACTTATCAGACTGCCCAGTATGGCCAATGTGTGACTAGTCTTCCTGATTCAGTGATTATCTGTGGTCAGTTTGAACCCAGTTTATTGCTGGTGTGTATCCAGAATCTGGGCATATCCGGGTCATTGTGCTAGTGTGGCCAGTGTATGACCAGTGTGTGTGCAGTTTTTACAGTCTAACCCATTTTGAAGTGCCATTCTATTGCCAGTTGTTACTGATTTCTTGCCAGTGTGATACCAGTCTGTATCTATTTGTAATTTTTTCTTGCCAGTGTATGGTCAGTATGTGTCCAGATGACAACAAATCTGTTGCCCCTCTGTTAACAGTTGGTGTCAAGTTTGTGTTCTGTTGGGTATATTTGTGCAGGACAGGCTGCTGAAGGGGTGTCGATTAATATGTCAATTGCATGCTTGATATGCCTGTATTACCCATGGGACTTTCATCCACTTGACGTGCATGTTCCTCATTTGCAAGTATAAACTTTGTTGTATCCACTTGAAATCCCTTTCAGATGTGTTTTTTCGGTGACCACACTATAGTTTTCTCGTCAGAGTAAATTTAACTAATTTACTTTTACTTTCTCAGCTGTCTCTTTCATGATGAATGGGTTCAGTTCACAAAAGACTTGTTTGTTTCTATGGTTTCTTCTGAGTCATGTGCTCAGGGATGAGGTTTGGAGGACTTTAATTGCCAGTGGATTATTGTGTTGTTGTGAGAATGTCTTGCACAGACTGTCAATCATAGGCTTGCAGTGGAGAAATTGGGTGCATTATCTTGCTTGGATGTTAGAGGTTGACATTTCAAAATTAATAGGAGTTCAAAAACAGCCACTCTGAAAGCCATGAATAAAGATGAACTTTTATACCCCAGACCAGGAAGTAAAAATATTGCATATGTTCCTCTATTAGTGAAATGACTGAATTTTTTACGCTATGACCTATATATGAAGTGAGGTACATCCTTGGCACACATGCACTACCACCTCAATATGTAAGGGCCCAGTGATGCACGACCGCCTTGATCCCCATCCTTGTGTTTATTATAAAACTCCCAGCTGTGTATGTGTAGCCTTTATCATGCTTCTACTACTATTCGTTGTTTCCATAATTTGTAATTTAAATTATTGTAAGTGTACAGCAAGAATGCATTAACATTCGGAGTTATATTCACAACGCTTGATAAACATATTTTCAAACTAGACATACCCTCAATGCAAGCATTGACTGACAGGTCTGCCATTTGCTCAAATTAGGTCATGGTGACACCAAAATCTAATTCGTTCATCTTGCCAGGTAAGGTAAGCATATTGCCAAATTTGAGCAAAATACATGGGGACATTCTGTAGATATTCAGGGTTTTCGTTACATTATAAGTTCAAAAGTGGCCCACTTTTCACCTTTTCCCTACCACCTTTCATCTTTTTACCACCTTCCACCTTTTTCCATTAAAATACATGATATCGGGGTGGGGGGCTTGTCTCACTCAATACTGAATAATTGTCTTTCTCATATGCAGATATTTCTGGAAATAGTTTTAGAATCCAGATACACATTGACACAGATATACACTGACACAGACAAATGACCTGTAACATATGTTGTAGTGCTTTATACTAATGCAGTCAGTAAAAATACATCAGTTGAATGCACACGTAACTGGTGCATGGAACACAAAATGGAACATAAATTGTCCTTTAACTGTGTCAGAGCTGAAACTGGTAGGTACCCCAGTTTGTTTTTTCAGATCTCTACAGTTTGCATGTCCCATTGTGCGTGACAAATAAAAAACAAGAGGGCTGTGTGAACAGCCCATGCTCAGCTGATCTTGACATTCATCACACTTGCAGCTCTATAAACTTGGGAAAGGATCAAGGTCACCCATGTTCTGAGTAAGTCTGACCGTTATACAAGAACACTAACATGTGCAACATCAAGGTTCAGGTAGTTCTCAAGTTATAATGAAGAGTAAAATTCATGTATGTTGCACTGTGACCCCAGAAACGAGGTCAAGGTCATTCATGTACTGTCTGAGCATGACCTTCATACAGACACATTAACATGTGCAGCATCATGGTACTAACTTAAAACAGATCTCAAGTTATCAAGTAAACATTAAAATCATGTTAGTTGTCCTGTGAATTAGCATTAGAATACCCATTGACTTACAGAGTAATCAACAGGAAAGCTGCATTGACCGATAAGTACCCAAATTGAAAATCCTTAAAAATCACGAATACAAAGCAGTGCCACCTAGTAAACAAC
Organism: Hermodice carunculata; assembly: GCA_964020975.1. Taxonomy (NCBI): domain Eukaryota; kingdom Metazoa; phylum Annelida; class Polychaeta; order Eunicida; family Amphinomidae; genus Hermodice; species Hermodice carunculata. The sequence goes on along the minus strand of OZ026619.1, from coordinate 21,263,406 downwards.
TTTGTTTGACCCTTCTACAAGAACATATCCATCACATTTCAGCTTAATCTGAGTGACGGTTCTGAGAACAAGTGAAAAATAGCAAAACCACACAAAAAATTCATAAAAAAATTAGGAAAATATTGCAGCACCACCTGGTGAACAAATTGGGAACTAGGTGTCCCTGGGAGTGTCTATGTACAATATCAAAGCAATTGGGTGAGTGGTTTCAGAGGAGAAGAGTTTTTAAGGTTTGCCCCAAATAGGATAAAAAAAAATCATGAAAAATCCAAAAATCAATAGAGCGTGACCATTTGTACAAACTTGGTAGAGATCCACCCAAGGCACATACCCACCAAGTTTGAAGTAAATCTGCTCAAAATTATTTAAGTTATAACCATTACAAGAAAGTCCCATGTTAAACTTTCCTATTAAAACTTTGGTAAAGCTTTTTGAAAAAAAATCATAAAAAAAATCCAAAATTCATTGGAACATGACCATTGGAACAAGCCTGGTAGACAACCACTGAAGGTACATCCCCACCAAGTTTGATGTAAATCTGGATGACGGTTTTGGAGAAGAAGTCGAAAATGTAAATGAGCATTAGAATGCCCACTGACTTATATGGTAATCAATAGGAAAGGTGCATTTACCGAAAAGTAGCCGATTTGAAATATCGTTAAACATCAGGAATCCGCAGCATTCCAACACAGTGAAAGACATTGTTTGACCCTTCCACAAATAACATATCCAGCACATTTAAGCTTAATCTGAGTGACGGCTCTGGCGAAGAAGTAGAAAATAGCTATAACACCAAAAAAAATCATAAAAGATTTTTAAAAAATTGCAGGGCCACCTGGTGAAAAAATTAAGAACAAGGAGTCCCTAGGTGTCTTCCTGTGTGATATCAAAGCAATTGGGTAAGCGGTTTCAGAGAAGAAGATTTTTAAGATTTGTCCAAAAAAGACCAAAAAAATTCATTTAAAATAAAAAAATCACTGGAGCATGACCATTTGAACAAACCTGGTAGAAACCCACCCAAGGTACATTGCCACCAAGTTTGAAATTAATCTGGATGATGGTTTTGGAGAAGAAGTTGAAAATGTGAATTAGCATTAGAATGCTCATTGACTTCCATAGTAATCAATAGGAAAGCTGCATTGAGCGATAAGTACCCGAATTGAAAAAAATCGTTAAAAATCAGGAATCCACAGGATTCCCACATAATGTTCAACTTTGTTTGGCCCTTCCATAAGGAACATATCCACCTTGTTTCAGCTTAATCTGAGTGACGGTTCTGGCAAAGAAGTCGAAAATAGCTATAACGTGTGATGCAAAATAGTAAAAAATTGCAGCACTATCTGGTGAACAAATTAAGAACAAGGAGTCCCTAGGTGTCTTCCTGTGTGATATCAAAGCAATTGGGTAAGCGCTTTCGGAAAAAAAGATTTTTTAAGATTTGTCCAAAAAAAAAAACAAAAAAATTCATTAAAAATAAACAAATCACTTGAGCATGACCATTTGAACAAACCTGGTAGAAACCCACCCAAGGTACATTGCTACCAAGTTTAAAGTTAATCTGGAGGACGGTTTTGGAGAAGAAGTCGAAAATGTGAATTAGCATTAGAAAGCTCATTGACTTCCATAGTAATCAATAGGAAAGCTACATTGATCGACAAGTACCCACATTGAAAAAATCATTAAAAACTCAGGAATCAACAGGATTCCCACATAGTGAACAACTTTGTTTGACCCTTCTACAAGGAACATATCCACCATGTTTCAGCTTAATCTGAGCGACAGTTCTGGAGAAGAAGTTGAAAATAGCTATAACAAACAAAAATTCATAAAAATTCGAAAAAAAATTGCAGCACCACCTGGTGAACAAATTAAGAACTAAGAGTCCCAGGGAGTCTTCCTGTGTGATATCAAAGCAATTGGGTAAGCGGCTTCAGAGAAGATTTTTAAAGATTTGCCCCAAAAAAGAACAAAAAAATTCATTAAATATCCAAATATGACTGGACCGTGACCATTTGAACAAATTTGGTAAACACCCACCCAAAGCACATCCCCACCAAATTTGAAGTGGATCTGGCCAACGGGTTTTTGAGAAGAAGTCAAAAATGTGAATTGTGGACAGACAGACGATGACAGACGAACGACAGACCCTCACAAAAGCTCAGCTGACTGACAGGTCAGCTGAGCTAATGATAATAGAAAGACAAGGCAAGTGTTGATGAAAAAAATGCCTGACTGGTTTTGTCCATAGCAGGATTCATCAGAGGTGAGTGAGTTCTGTTCAACCCTGATGAAAGTTTTGATGAGGATTTTTTTTTTGTTTTTTTTGGTACATGTTAAAACTAACTATACTGATGTGAGAGGGGTGGGTTTTGTCTCAACTTCGTCACAGGCTAAGATTTCATCCCCATGGAGGTGAGAACCCTCATGGCCTGAGTTCTGGCCAGCATGCCCATGGGCATAAAAGAGTTAATAGTGTTAGGTCCTTCAAATGTACCTGATTTTGAGATAAGATGCATTGGGTAGACAACACCACCTCTTTTGTAGACCCAACACTTTAGTAGTGGGTTAACGATGGTAAGTACTTACCCTTTGATTCCATACCAGTCCCTGATTTTTCCGATATTTACCTAGATTTAAGGCGACAATTGCATATTTAACTTCTTCATGAAAAGAGCTTTCATGTAAGTACCGACATGCCTATAGTCTTAAGTCAGTGGTTCTGGCACTGCCTTGCAAGACATGTTGCAGCTGCCCTTGCGGCAGCTGCAGCATATCTTGCCAGGCAGTGCCAGAACCACTGACCAAGGCCTGTGACCATAGTATGGAATGAGTTAAAATTTGCTGTGCAAATGGTGCTGACAGGAGAGGAAAGCACTAACCCAAAAGCAGAGTCCGATGCAACTGCAGTGGACTCAGATATTGAGCACGTATTGATCTCAAAGAAATCCTCTACTGATTTGTCCATTCCCTTTAAAAAAGAAAAGGAAAAAAAGTATATCTAGAGTCGGTAGTGATACTAGGCCCCCACTTGCTATGTGTCTACTTAGGCCTGACCCATATCTTATTTATATTGCTGAAAGAGAGTGTGAGCCTCTTTGTTCATTTGGAATAGCAAGTCAAAAAGTAGGCTTACAGAGACATGAAAATAATCACTTTTGTAAATATAATATTTTTTACATGATGACATATCTGTTACCTCACTCTGCCAAAGTTGAATTCACTGATCCAGAAGATTTTTGCTTACCTCATTTTGTATTCACTGTACACTAGTCATATCATGGCTTTTAAATATGTTTGACATTCTACGGTTATTTAATATTTCCTTAATCTGGGCTAACCAAGAAGACACCACTTTAAGAACTTCATGAAGTTTGAGCATATGTTTGTGCAGAATGAAATTTAACTTGTTAGGATTACCACCATTAACCTGGCCCAGAATACAACCATTCTAGTTTGAATTGCAGTGCACAGAGGAAAAACACCCAACTCTGTTACATGTAGTCGTTTTAACATTTAGCGCAAGTTTCAATAATTTTTTTCCATAAATTACCCAAATTATCCAATAATTTGTAGCCCTATATTTCACAACCATATATGTCATAATAGGAAGGACTAAGGAGTTGAATAATTGTATTCGAAGGTCTACAGGTTAGCCGAACTCCCTACATTTGGTAGTTAGGCCATAGCTCTAGATGCCAGTTTTGATAATGCACTTTGCCACTTCTTAAATTTATTTGTACAGCTACATGATATACCTAACTTAGAATCTTCAACAATATGAGGGCCTTTGCCATCCAGCACAAAATGCTCACTGTCCACTTTTTGACTTCCAAAAATCGTAATTTTGGTTTTAGTAATATAAAGTTTGAGTTTCCGTTTGTTACCGTACTCTTCTAAGGCAGTTAATCATTTTTGTAAATCATTACTCATGTACTTGTATTAGCCAGAATAAAAGTTTCATCAGCATATATCAGTGTATATTAACATGAGTACCTTAAATAATTTATCAAATTCTTGGTCACCACAGTCTGGGAAATTAAAACTGTTCTGCTTTAGACTTTCTTCTAAATTATTAACAAACAGTGAATAGAGCAACAGGGACAGGTTTTGGCCTTGCCTCACACCCCTAAGGCTAATGAAAAATTCACTGGTTTCACCATGTAACATCACACATGACTATTATACACACTGAATATGACTTAAAAAATTTTACATTTAATACTATATTCCCTCAACTTATACCAAAGTCCTTTCCTCCATATTCTATCAAATGCTTTGTCATAGTTAAGAAAAGCACACTATAGCTTCTTTTTAAAAAAAAATCTCATCATGTCTACTAATCCTTAGTACACAAATAGGATCCAAGGTAGAGTAACCTTTACGGAAACCTGCTTGAAGTTCTTTAATAATATTATTTTCTAAACAAAATCTACATCTATAATGTTTCCTTTGATACGCAACATGAAGTCTGGTGGGGCACCTGCTTGGAAGGCAAAGATGGAGGGGTGACCTCTGTAGAGGGGTTGGCCTCTTGTCAGGGGGGCCTCACAAGAGGGGGGGGGATGACCACTGTAGTCATAGTGTGAAAGCACTATTGTGTCTGCTGGCACAGCCTATACCCATGTATTGGCAAAACTGTAAGGAGGCATGCATCCCCATGTGTCTTGTAAACTGCCTTGGTGGACACCTGATATGTGGCCTGTCTGTATTTGTAAATCTTCTTTTCCATCTTAGCTGCCAGTGACGCTAATCTCTGACCTGCAGAGAAGGATAATTCAAAGCTAGCTTCTACAGACATATGCTTTAAGCTTCAATAGACTCACTCAAATTGCATCAGTGAACATGGCTGAAGAGTCGGCAATGTCAATGATTTTCCATTTTCTTTATCAAAGTTTGGTGTCAATTGAGAGACCCAGGTCTACATGTATATAAAGTGCTTTAATTCTAATATTTCTATCCCTTTCAGAAAGACCATTAAGACATCTTGTCAGAAAGTGATTAGAAAAATTTCCGTTTTATATTTTAAAGCAGTCACTGTTAAGTTTCTGGGAGTAAATCTTCTTGGTCAGTTGTATTTCAATGCATATAAACATGCAGGTAGGGGAAGTAACATTAGTTTTAATGCTGTGAATCCTTATTTGCAGAGTGAATCAGACGACTGACAAACTAAAATGGAGTTACGTTCATGGGGCATCATCCTCTCCATTGCTGGGGGTCACTGTGGGTCAGCAGCTGCAGCAGACGACAGAAAAGTTTCCAGACAGGGAGATGGTGGTGTTCACACAGCTCGGCTACAGGCGTACCTATCAACAATTCTTGGAAGAGGTATAACTTTTATCTAAACATCCCACACCAAATCCTGTACAAATCTAATTTGTACAGGAAAGTGAGGTGTTCAGCATAGAAAACAGTGTAGTACTCATGTTAGGGGTGGTCTTAATAGCAGGTAACACTATAGCCCATTATAAGCCGACAAGTACATCACCAAAGTCGAGGTGTTGGTCCACTCTTTTTTTGTGTTTTTAAATGGTATCCTGTCCTGCCACCTAGGCTGCAGGAAGGAAGTTGACAGGAAGGAGAGCAGATTTGTGTAATAAGCAGGGCGAAATGAACTGATAAAAGTAAATGCTGGGGAAAACAGAAGCCTGAGAAAAGTCATTCCCAAAGTTTTAAAATGCACAGGATACTTAACAAATTTAGAAAATTTCATTTTTCGGAAACCAAAGCTTTATTTCTCCATGGTTAAGTAGCTTGACTGGCGCAAGTGCCCTCATCATGGTGGAGGCACAATTCTGTTGCCTAACAACCAAGCGGACCGGAGCAGGTCTGCAGTTAATACAGGTAAATATGAATACCGCCTATTGCCACTGAATATCAACAAAAATACAGAAAATTCCTGCATTGTAAGCCCAACAAATCTTGTTGATACATTTACACTTCAAATAAATACAAGAAGTGAAACAGGTTTTCACCCTTGGCACATAAAATGCTGGAAGCTATAATGTTGCACCCTGCATAGTCCGTCCCTCTGTCTTGTTGACATTTCGACTGCGATATCTAAAAAAATATATTCACTGTAGCTGTACCAATTTTGTTTCAGAGATGTATCTTATAATGAATCAGGTTGTTTTTGAAAACCAGCTTCCTCTTATTACTTTCAAACTTTTAATGAAACTTTTAAAGCATATATAAAGGTGGTCTGAGTGGCAAACAAGGGGACGATGTTACCAGAATATCTCAAAAAATATTCACCATAGCTTCCAAATTCTTGTCACAGAAGAACCTTATGATGGACCAGGTTCTTACTGACAACCAGCTTCCTCTGATTGTTTCATAACTTATTCATGTCATTATGAAACTTTAATGTAAATGTATTTATTTGAAGGCTGTCTGAGTGGTGTCAACCCTGATGACATTACTGCAATATTTCCAAAAAAAAATGTTGTCCCCAGCTTTACCAAATGTTTGTCAGAGATGCATCTTATGATGGACCAGGTTCTTAAAAACCACATTATAATGGACCACATTCCTATTGAAAAACCAGCTTCCTCATATTATTTTTAAACTTGTTATAAAACTTTTGAAGTATTTATTTCAAGGCTGTCTTAGTGGTGCACAAGTAGCCAATATTGCCATAATGTCTCAGGAAGGGTTCATCACAGTTTCATCAAAGCTTTGGTGCAGGACACCATATTATATGACAATTGTCCTAAAAAGAGGTTACCTGCAAATACGTTTATGTATTATAGTAGAAAATATTCACTATTAAAAGTCCCAGCTTTGAGAATTGAGGAAAAAATGATTGTGGGTGCTGAGGGTAATTTGTTCTCTGAATGCTATGTTTCATGTAACAATGCTCCTTTGTCACATGAACTGGGAAGTCTTCATTTTGTATGTTGAAAAGTACTCTTTTTGTGAGGGAGCTCCAAGTGGGTAATGAAAACAAGTGTACTCTGTTTACTCTCTTTAAAATGATGAAAATCACCATGAGAATGTTTAGAATTACGTTTCCCTGTGCAGCCGGAGGAGGAGGGGGGACATTGTTTTTGCGTCCGTTTTTTCCACTTCTTCTTCAACATATTGTTGGGAATCCAAAAGATTTGACTTGGGAAGTTGAATGTTTTTGTGAATATATCCCTGTATGAGACCTTTCTTGGGATTGGTGATCTTGACCTATTTTTCAAGGTCACATTGGCATTTAATCTAAATTTGACCCGAATGTGATAACTCTGTGCAAGGATTTGACTTAGGAGGTTGAAATTTTTGCATGATTATGTACCATAATACAAACTAGGCTAGCATTGTAGATGGGTGACCTTGACCTATTTTCAAGGTCACATGACCACTATTTGAAAATCATTGCTGATTCACTTGACAAGGATTTGACTTAGGAGGTTGAAATTTTTGTGTGATTATTTTTCTATACAAAACTTTTATAAGACCTTGCTTGTAATTGCAGATGGTTGATAAGTCCAGAAGGATTAGACTTGGGAGGTTGAGATTTTGGATGATTATGTACCAATATAAAAGCTAGTTTGGAATTGCAGATGGGTGACCTTTGAGCTATATTTCAAGGTCACATGGGTATTTCCTTGAAAATAATCGCATATGTGATAACTCCAGGAGGATTTGACTCAGGAGGTTGAACTAACTATTATGTGATTATATACCAATATAAGACCTAATTAAAGATTATGAATGGATGACCTTGATCTAGTTTTCAAGGTCACATGTACATTTCTTTGAAATAATTAGCAGATGCAATAACTCCAGAAGGAACATAAGAAGTTGAAATTGTTGGAATTATTTTTCTTAGTAAGACCTTGCTTGGGATTGCAGATGAATGACTTTGTCCTATTTTTCAAGGTCACTTAGGCATTTCCTTGAAATCATTGCGGAAGCATCAGGTCAAGAAAGTTTTGAATAAGGGGGACAACTGGTACAGTGTGTGGTAAGGGTGTAGGGGGGGATATTTGATTTTGTGTTGGAAAATCAGCCTGTTCTAGTGGCAATCTGAAATTGATATACGCTGTCAGTGTAATTACACATGAAGCTTTACAAGTGATTAACTGCAGAACCATCATGTTCCATAATATGACACAGTTCATTTGCACGTATGAAGCACTGGCAACCAATGTTTTAGAGGAAGTGAGCTACTTGAATGGGAAGAAAGGTAAACAAAAGTCCTTCTTATCAAGTGTACTAGTATGAATATCTAGGTCGAGTTTGATATTTGATAAAGCCATACATTTCAGGCTGATACTACATGTAATTCAACTTACTTTTTTGGTCTGCCATTAAAGGTGATTTTTTTTTTCAAAGATAATACCATGCTGATACATTCATGTTGAAAATGTCCTCAAATTAACTGTTTTTCTTAATAAAATGCATAAAAGTAAGGTTTCTGCAGTAAAGTATGTTTTGGTCCAGATGATGTATTTTTTGATAAAAAAATTTCCTGTCTCAAGTACTGTCTGAATTCATGTAGATTAAATAAGGAGTGTAAATAAGATGGCGCAAAAATACATGAGATTCTGAAGTGTACAGTATATGACAATAGACACTAACATATATATCAAATGCGATACAGTTGTCCCCCTTTTGATAGACCACTTGCCTTTTGTGACCACTCGTCACAGTGACACTGTGCAAATCTACCTTCTAAAATAATTTCCCTCTTTGTGAACACCACTTGCAGAATATAACCAGTGACCACCCAAAATGACCCCAAGAGCACTTATCCATTTAGTAATTTCCCACTTCAGACACGTAAAACCCACCTATTTTGTAGAAGCTAGCAGACTAATTTGTGAAAACCAATTTAAAAATTCAAACTACATGTATGTTCACAATCATAATAAATGTCACATAATTGCAAGATGGAATGGGGTCTACTAAGTGTACATGAAGTCATGTTTGAATCTAAATTATGGATAGGGATTCAAAGCAGTGGTTAGTTGTTGGGCCACTGATGCAAGAGGTAAACCTCCTTTGGGAGACCACCTGCTTTATGTGACCACTTCTTGGATGGCACCAGAGGTGGCCTCTCAAAGGAGGGACTGCTGCACTGAAATGTATAATAAATGAGATATTGGAACTGCTGAAATGTGTAATAAATGAGATATTAAACTGCTGAAATGTATAATAAATGAGATATTAAACTGCTGAAATGTATAATAAATGAGATTATAAACTGCTGAAATGTATAATAAATGAGATATTAAACTGCTGAAATGTATAATAAATGAGATATTGAACTGCTGAAATGTATTATACATGTATATGCGATACTGAACTGCTGAAAAGTAAGATAAATGAGATATTGAATATCTGAAATATCTGTTCGGGGAGATAGTGAGCTGTGTCTGGCATGTTTTCCAGTGTGATACTCTGGCTGCAGGCTTCCTGAAACTTGGAATTAAGAAGGGAGACAGAGTGGGCATATGGAGTCCAAACTATCCAGAGTGGCCTCTGGTGCAGTACGCCACGGCACGTGCAGGGATTATCCTGGTAAGAACATAACAGTGCAATATGAATGGCAAACTTCACGACAGGAATGCATTATAATTTACCCGTGTCAGACTTGAGAGTCACATGCAGTAGGCAAAAGAAGTGGAAGCAAGCACATCAGGTAGCAAAAGTAGCCTGATTTGATAGGATCAACCATTATATTGTACAGGCACTGTATTATCCATGCCTGTCTGGTGCCTGTGCCGCATTGTCTGATTCTAATAATCCTAAAATATTTTCCAGTTTACCATTATTTTAGGTGTTAGTAAATTTTCAGCTATGATATCTCAAAATACTAAATACAGCTCTGCACTTAAGACTTCTCTTAAAATAACTTAATATTTTAATTATTATTGATTTTGACAAAAACAACCCAACATGTAGACAACTGAGGCTAATATTACTAACGGGTGAAACAAAAATAAAATGAGACTGTGGTGACATAAAGTGCAATGAGATTGCGCTAAAATAAAAGTTGATATCCAGTGGAATTTTAGTAAAGAACATTACAGAGCCAATCATCCAAAATAGAACTACATTAATCTACAAGGCACTGACAGGTTATCAGAGTGAAGTTCAGTCAATACCAAAAAGTTTACATGGATGAAATCCAGGTTGACTAGAAAGATGTATAAAGTAGCCAGACTTCTTGTTGCTCAAGACTGAACAGATAAATAACAAATGAACAAAAGATTTAGGACCCATCAGCATGGGTTAGACAAACCATGGGCACTGGATGCCCAATGCTTGCCCAACTATTGTCATATTTATGTCTGTGTGCCAACACACACATACTGTTTTTTTAGGAATTCTTTCTTTCTTTCTTTCTTTCTTTCTTTCTTTCTTTCTTTCTTTCTTTCTTTCTTTCTTTCTTTCTTTCTTTCTTTCTCTTTCTTTCTTTCTTTCTTTCTTTCTTTCTTTCTTTCTTTCTTTCTTTCTTTCTTTCTTTCTTTCTTTCTTTCTTTCTTTCTTTCTTTCTTTCTTTCTTTCTTTCTTTCTTTCTTTCTTTATTTCTTTCTTTCTCTCTCTCTCTCTTTCTTTCTTTCTTTCTTTCTTTCTTTCTTTCTTTCTTTCTTTCTCATGTAGAAATTCCAAACTTGGCATGATTATAAACCTGCATACATGAAGTCTTCAGTTTTTGTAAAGAGGCTTGATGGTTTAGAAAATGATGCAAGTTAGGGCCATTTGAAAATTTAAATCTTGAATATCTTCAAAACTATAATAGCCAATCCAACTTCAATTCATAGGTTTGTAACACTGCACTTTTTTGTAATTTACATGTGAGCTTCAAAGGTCAATGTCATTTTGCCATTTGAAATTTCCTTGTAGCCATAAACTCGGTCAATTTTCATCCAATTTTAATCATGTGGAACACAAGTTGTAGGTATTGCAACACTGCATATTTTCATATGTGACCTCTGAAAGTCAAAGGTCAAGGTCAATTGGGCCGTTGAAATTTTCATTTAGTCATAACTGCGTCAATTTTTATCTGATTTGGTTCATGTTGGGCTTAAATTGCAGATAGTGTAACTCTGCACATTTTTGTAATTAACATGTGACCCCTAAAGGTCAAAAGTCAAGGTCATTTGGACTTTGAAATTTTCATCTAGCCAAAAGCATGTAAAGTTTAATGGAATGTAAAGTACCAAAATGCTCTGAAGATTGTATTACATGACTGGGTTGCATTAGATTTGATCTTTCATTTGGGGTGGGGGGTGTTAAACGATGGAAGTAAACAACATTCAGAAAGGTGAATTAACTGTCATGTGTGGAGAAAGGCATATCTCACACATCAGGTTGAATGGTTACTTTGTCATCATGGCAACTTACTCACCTGACTAGCTCTACAAACAGTTAATCCTGCCAAGGGTAATGTGCATGAGAGAAACAAGAATTGTATTTGACTCCAACCATCTGGCTGGCAGTCTATACCAAGGCCTTAGTCCAGCAATCAAAGGTCCTATGTCTGCATTGTCACCCCCTCTTCAATTTATATTATTTCTATAAGCATATCCAATGAAGAATGAAAAAAAAGTTGTAGCAATTAATATTTACATCTTTTGAAGGCACACAGACAGATTTGCTTTGATGGACATCTTTTTTTTTCTAGTTTTGCAATCTGTTTTTGTTGACCTGCAAAGAAAGGTGGATGCTGCTGGACCTTCATACATTTGTGGTCAACATGTTTATTTTATGATTTTAATTATTGTAACTGTTAGAATCTATAATTCAGAAATATATTTAATGTGTTGTTGTCATTGTCTGTATTTTGAGAATTGTGTCATAACATTTACATTACACTGACTGCATTGGAATCTTTAGTATGTGATAGGTAATATTGTTCACTGCATGCATACTTGAGCTGCTTGCAAATGATGCTTCTCTTTATATCTGAATAGTGATAATTCTATTATTGCCGCTGAAGTTCATAATTTGGATCTGTTAGACATTGACCAACAGTCTAAAGATTGGCTTGTGACATTCAATGCTTTCACAACAGATTCTATGTTCATCTCTCAGAAAACTAATCCGATTAATCCACCTCCTATTGTTTTTCAAGGTCATGTCTTATAAAATGTAACCCAACACAAATATCATGGACTTGTGTTATACTCTGACTAAAGGGTCTGATCATATTTGTGCAATATATGTATTGAATAAATCAAATAAAATAACTACATGTAATTAATATCATGCGGAACTTAAAATTCATTCTATAAAGGCAAACATTGGAAACTCTTAAGGCTTCTTTTCACATACAATAGTCCCTCCTTTGGGAGACCACAGTTGTCAGGTCTTTCTGCAGTACTTTTCATGTTATTTAATCTCCTTTGAGGGACCACCTGCTTTATGTGACCGCCTTTGGGTGGCACTAGGGGCAGTCTGTCAAAGGAGGGAATACTGTTCCAACACAATGTACTCAAATATGGTGTTCCACTGTGAGCCGGCCTTCACGTCATACCACTGTGGAGTGATTGTAGAGTATTGGATGAAAAAAAAAAAAAATAGATAAAAGGTTTCATTTAAATGCAGCATTTATTATCACCGGTGTAACACAAAAGACAAAGAATCCTAAATTATAAGGACAGAGAATACTAAATGTTGGCCAAACATATGGAAATGTCCAAATTCACTACTGTAAGCTAGTAAATAAGCTTGCTCCTGAAACTATATATGCACTGTTAAACCTACTACATTGAAAACTCATTATAATGACACCATCTGTTCCCAAGAAAATTTATCGAATATCTGAATTTGTCAGATAAATGAGTCAAATAACAAAGGAACTAGACCTAAGTCCCTCCAAATTTGTGTCATTATATTGAATTTGTCGGACATTTGAGTGTCATTATAATGAAGTTTCACTGTATATGTAAGCAGGTTGATCCTCCTCATTTAACCCTGGTCCTGCTCAATTGTTTTTTTCAACCTGCGTTGTGGACTGTATAAACACAGGGCCCACAGCACTAGGGTTAAGCTTTTACCTTTTTGAAAATTAATGTTTTTGTTTATTGTTAGGCAGGGTGCCAACGTTCAAAATGTTATTCCAGGGACAAGTAGTAAAGACTATCAGGGATACAAAATAACAAAAAATATTGCAGCAAATACTCAATTTTGATGAGGGACACGCATCATTAATTGGGTAAATTTTCAGCTAATTTCAGGGATTGTCCCTGATGATGAGGGACAGATGGCATCTCTGTTATGGAATCCACTGCCACTCAAAATTCACAATGAATAGTACTTTGTACTTAGACCAATGACATTTCCTGAACTTTTCCCTTTTTGAAATAGATTTCTGGTTGTTCAGGACTTTTGTCTTCATGTACACATAGATGCTAGATATATATTGCATTAAACTTACAACTCTTTTGAAACTAGCATTTGAAAGGAATACACTCATGTGCAGTTTATGTGGTGAAGATACATGTATTGTTTCTGTATTTTTCTGATGTATGCTATCCCGTGATCAAAATTTCATGCTTTGTTTTCCAGTTCCTTTCCATTTACATTATAGACAGTATCATAAGGCTGTCTAGGCTTACCTGCCAAGTCTTACTATTTACATTATAGAGAGTATCATAAGGCTGTCTAGGCATGCCTGTCAAGTCTTACTATTTATAATTACATTATAGAGAGTATCATAAGGCTGTCTAGGCATACCTGCCAAGTCTTACTAATTAGGAGCAATGATTTTTGGGGCTTTTTTAAAACATAGTATAAATTTTGAGAAAAGAGTAAAATACCACCATTTTAAGAACAAATTTTCTTTAATAAAAAAATATCAGTATACCACTTATTGCTATTTTTTCACAAAAAGTATTACTTTTTTGGAAACTTGAGGGTTGACAGGTATGTCCAGCTTATTCTTTAAGAAAAATTTGAGATGTTTTTCCGTTGTGTAAGAATTCATTTTTGAAACTGGTTATTTTCAATAAACTTGCAGGCGGGAACTGATTAATTTTGAAAAATGCTGTAAATTTCAGACAGTAATTTGGTTATTGTGTCATACATATATGGTGTGTTTAAGTCTTCATAGCAATGTTACGTTTGAGATACTCAAGTCTTGTATAGACATATATACATGTATGTACTATAGCACTGTATCTTTCTCTGCTTTGTTTTTGTTTTCTCATCTTTGGATCAGTGTGTTGAGTACATTTTGTTCTGTGTTACTGAAATTTTCCCAGGAGAGGGATTCAAACGTGGTGTTACACTTTTCCCTGATTGTTCATCATTTATTTTAATGTTATATATGTTGTACATATAGTTTAATGGAATGAAATATGTTGAAACCCACAGTTTTGTCTTATCATGAACCCTATTTATTCTTATACAACCACTATTTCTGTTGGTGGTGCAAGAGATACAAAGTTTTTTTAACCTATTGGTGTTTACTTGTGTCATGCAGGTCAACATCAATCAAGCATACCAGGCACAGGAGGTAGAGTTTGTTCTCAGGAAGGTGAGCATGTTTTGCAACCTCTCTAGTAACTGGCACTGCAATGAAGTGGGTATACTACAGTAACCCTCTTGGTTAACCCCAAGCTACCTATAATGATAGTGTATCAGCATGCAACTTCATTTGCCCTTTAAAAATTTCCAGGAAGCAGCTGATGATGTAAAACATTTCTTCCTTTTTTTGTCATAAAAAATAATATGTCATCACATGATCCAACATCCTTCCTCGGTGTACTAGCTTTTGGCACATTGCACCTAGAATGATATTACACAAGATGATGGTGCTAGTAAGTTGTTTCTGCATTAGTAGGTGTGTTTGGGCTTTTCAGGGCGGTTCCCGGCATTACATAGTGTTTGCCAGCATATCAAACACTGGGAAATGCCAAAATCCAATTAAACCTTTTGGAGCTTGGCGTCAGTCAACGTTTGCCAGTGTTTGATACCCTTTCAACGCCGGCATCCACTGTAAAATACTGACTAACGCCGGCTACTGCTGGCAAACGCTCTATAGTCCTCTGAACTTAGCAATATTTTTAGCTCTGCTGACCTATCAAAGGTCGCAGAGCTAAGTATGCAACCACTTATGTCTGTCTGTCTGTAAACTTTGGTTGTTAATGCAATACCATCCACAGTTTTCAAGTTAGCCCAATATAACTTTCAGGACTTAAAGGGTGTATCAAAATCTAGGTCCCTTTTGATATGGTGGCACTATCTAATATTATTATGTAATATGGGGTCAAAATGTGAAAAATTTGTGAACACTCTAGCATCTTTAGTTTTTGGCGGATCTTCAGGAAATTTGGTGGGATGGGGGGGGGGGGGTCAAAGTATAAGTTGCTAAAGTTCCTAGTGGCGCTACCTATAATTTGCCTGAAATGATAAGCCAAAATGTGTTTTAAGATATCAAATTCCATATGTGGAGAAATAATTAATTGGATCAAGCTTGCCAAATTTATAGGATATATAGACCATTCCAGTGCTGGAAATTTATGTAATATCAGTGACCTTGGCCAATTTTGGTGAGGTCACCATGCCTGTAAAGTTGAAAGATGTGATTTTATAATGTTAGGGTGTAGCTTGGACATTAATGGCAATGGGTTAAAATAAGGGTTAGATATACCTTTAAAACATTCAACAGACTTGCTGCTATAATTACTGGATAAAATAAAAGTGGCCAAGTTGAGAATACTAGTCACCTAACTGGCCCAGTTTCTTTGGTGGATCATGACTGGTCACACTGAGAGTCATCCACCACAGGAACTTAGCAAGTCAGGTGACTAGTTATTAGTGCCCCAGTCTCCCACCAGGGATCTGTAGGTTTGCACCTTGTCCTTCAGGCAAAGCCTTTGCCCGGGTCATATTTTTGTACCATAACAGCTACATCTACCAATTTGGTGACTGGATAGTTCATTAGGTAGGAGTGTGTCACATACCAAAATTGGGTCACTGTGACCTTGATTTTTTACCCTCCATAAAGGTTTAGCTGGTCTGAGCTATATTTATACCATAAAACAAAAGTTTTTTCAGTAGTTATCACACATGAACAAATTTCATGCCAGTACAGTCAACCTTGCTATCTATTCTCTGGTGGAGGAGTGTGTATTGCTTTGCAATACCTGATGTTGTTATTTTATTGCCATATTAGGTTGCGCCAAGGCCCTGGTTGCTGCAGAGGGCTTCAGCAAGAGTGACTACTACAACATTATCAGCCAGATCTGTCCGGAACTAAACTCTGCTGTAGCAGGGGACTTGAATAGCTCCAGGTCAGTTACTGTTGATATGTTTCTGCTGCAACACGATGCTTTCTTTTCTCTATTTGAACTTCCATTTTATAACAGAATATGAAATCGGCAGTTTATTATCGCTGCACCTGATATGACTTTGTGTTTTGCTCTTTCAGGCTGCCAGACCTGAAAACAGTCATATTTATTTCGGAGAAAAAGTACCCGTAAGTTTCCTTATATACTATAACACTGTTGCATTGACCATAATTGAGTAGTAGGCCACAGAAGCAAAGTTATTGTATAAAAATCAAAATGAACTGGCCAATCAGTCATTGATGTAGCATCAAACCATATATATATATATATATATATATATATATATATATATATATATATATATATATATATATATATATATATACATACATACATACATACATACATACATACATACATACATACATACATACATACATACATACATACATACATACAAACATACATACATACATACATACATACATACACACTTACATACATACATACATACACACACACTATATACATTGTATATATATATATATATATATATATATATATATATATATATATATATATATATATATATATATATATATATATATATATATATGTATGTATATATATGTGTGTGTGTGTGTGTGTGTGTGTGAGTCTAGGTTTTGTGCAATGAATGTAGTTCTTATTCAAACATGAAGAAAGATAAGTTTTGTAGATGAACCAAATTTCAACTACATCATAATTATAAAGCATGTAGCCCCACAGGTAATTGGTGCTCGCTGTACGACGTGTAGTTAGGATGCATAATCGTGGCATGAAAGGTGCTACCTATCAATTTCAGGTCTTTATTATGTAACCATTTATGTTTAATCATGTTAATTTCCTAAAGCAATGCCAAAAGACAATTTTCCTGGTTTTGTTTTCCCAATTTAATCTCATGTTGGATTTGATTTCTAAAGGTCCCCGAGTCAAATAATGGCAAGTACACCTCCTTGGAGGGAAAGATTAGGTATTTTCTATCCCACTTAAAAACTCTGTGATTATACCAAATTTAATGTTATATGAATGCAATGGATATGCCCTGCGATGTGTCATGTTTCCCTTAACGCATTCCAAATATGACCCGAACCTTGAACTTGAATTATCTGGATTAATAATTCTTGGTATCATATGGTTTATGTTTTTTTGGTGGAATCTGATGGGTTTTCCTGTAAAAAAGACGCTTGTGTGTTGAATAATTGTGGTTAATGTTTACCTTGGGAGAGAAGCCCTTTCTTGTTTCTTATGTACATCAAAAATGTTAGCCAAAATCCTTGGTACACAATATGCCCGTTAACCAGGTACTGCCATAAAACGTTTTTATGCACATATATGAAAAGGGTTAAAAACTTAGGAAGTGTGAAGGGTTGTTACAATAAAAAGGTCAAAGACTTGAAGTGCAGAGGATTGTTACTATAAAATGGGTAAAGACTTAGGAAGTGCAAATGGTTAAAGACTTAGGAAGTGTAAAGGGTTGTTACTATAAAAAAGTTTAAAGGCTTAGGAGATATAAAGGGTTGTTACTATAAAAAAGGTTATATGAATTAGGAAGTGTAAATGGTTGTTACTAGAATAAGGGTTAAGGACTTAGTGTAAAGGGTTGTTACTATAAAATTGTAAAATACTTTGGAAGTGTAAAGGGTTGTTACAATAAAAGGGTTAAAGACTAATTAGGAAGTGTAAAGGATTGTCTATATAAAATGGGTCAAATAATTGCATGTGAGAAGTGTAAAGGGTTGTTACTTTCAAAAGGGTTAAGGATGTAGGAAGTAAATGGTTGTTACTTGCTGCCTTGTTCATATTTGACCAGAGGTGTACTGAGGGTCAGTGACGTAATGGAGGCAGGGGGTCCGGCAGAAAGGTCAGCTGTACAAGACATGCTCTATAAGCTGCAGTTTGATGAGCCAATCAACATCCAGTTCACATCTGTATGTACATGTTAATGTGTATATGGTTTTTCCCACTATGGGCTATGTACCCTTTAGGTACCCCAATCACATTGTAACTCTAAAAATGAGGTATAGGGGGAAACACAGGGCAAAGTCCATGCAGATGACCTATAACTAGGTCTATCATACATCAATTCAAAGTTTATAGAACCTGCTAGACTTATTGCTTGATATAAATAATTGACCATACCAAGGTAGCAGATGAAGATGCAAGGAGGTCATATCAGTGCTGTTGTATTGTGCAGAAGATTTGGTTTGTGTTGGCACCTGAGAAATGTCAGAAATTTGATCTATGTTTACCTGTGTAGTGGTACGTTTTTTGCTGACCCAGAAAGGACAGGACAATAAATGAAAATCAATTGTGAAAGACACTCTGATAACCTGCAGAGATCATTATTTTCAACTTAAGTGGGTACGTGAGGCAAAATATTGCATCTGATTATTATTGGAACACAAATATGATATGCCTTAGAGCACATTTCTGATTCCTTTATTTATTGATAGGACCAGTAGGGCTACCTTTTCCTGTTTTTAGTTCTGCTGATGTAAGGTCACAGAGCTTTAATATGTGACCACTCATGTCTGTCCTTCTGTAACCTTTAGCTTTTAAGTGCGATGCCGTCCACAGTTTTCAAGTTGACCCAGTATAACTTTCAGGACTTATAGGATGTATGAAAAGCCAGGTAAAGTTTGAAATGATATGGTCAGAAATGTGATAATCTTAGAAAGGCTCTAGCATCCTCGATTTTTGGCAGATCTTCAAGGAGTTTGGTGGGATTGTGGGGGAGGTAAAAATCTCAATCAAAAGTGATACTTGTGCTGCAACCTATAGTTGTACAGAAATAATTAGTCAAAATGTGTTCAAACTTATATAAATTATTATTTCAGCAAAGAATGCAGCTAGTCTTACCAAATGTATAGGATATATGTATTATGGCTAAGACTAGAATGTTACACATTTTGGATGACTTTGACCTACTTGTTCAAGGTCACAGGGACTATAAAGTTGATAGAGGTGAGGAGCTAGTGGTGGGCTCTGTACATTTAATTGTGGTTATGATGTGAATAAAACATTACATGTTTATCACAGAGACAACCCCCTATTGTTCGCGTAGTACTGATAGTGCCACCTGTTGTATTTTATCGAGAATTGGTCAAGTAGGTGGTAAAAACATTATTTAATTCATTATTTTCACAATGCCGTATTCTTACAAAATTTACAGGAAAGATACCTTGGTTCAAGACTCATAAATTGTTATAATATTGATGACCTTGATCTATTTTCAAGGTTACCAGTGACCTTGATCTATTTTCAATGTCACCAGTGACCTTGAACGAGTAGGTCAAGGTCACCCAAAATGTGTAACATTGTAGTCTTAGCCATGCATATATCCTATAAATTTGGTAAGACTAGCTGCATTTAATGCTGAAATAATAACTTACATGTATATAAGTTTGAACACATTTTGACTAATCATTTCTGTACAACCTTTGAACATGAAAATGAGTTGGAAATGTAACAACTCCTATAATTTTGAATGTGGACATATATAACTTTCAGAACTTAAAAACAGATAAAAAAAGCTAAGTCAAGTATGATATTGGTGGCATTACCTACAATATTATGTAATATATCGATCAAAATGTGAAAATCTTCTGAATAGTCTAACATATTTAATTTTTTATGGATCTTGATGAATTTTGGTTGGATAGTAAGGGAGGTCAAAGTCTTGATCAAGGTGTGTATTGGTGGCGCCACCTCTAGTTGTATGGAAATTATAAGTCAAAATGTATTGAAACATATAGAATCAATATAATGTCGGCAGTGCAGTAGGCCCATGGGCCTCTTGTTTACATACATATACATTAAAAATTCATTCATTATAAAGTACTTTCATCATATAATTTAATACTTGTACATGTATAAATGTGAAGAGAAAAAGTTTGCTGCTGGTACAATTTTTAACCAGCTGCAGCAAATCAGCTAATGTTAAAATGATACCTTTTCAGGGTACCACAGGACTTCCTAAAGGTGCAACTCTGAGTCATCACAATATTGTTAATAATGCTAACTTTGTTGGCCAGAGGCTGCAATACCACAACAAAGTGAGTTGACCTGTAACCAGTTGTAGTCGTCTCATGCATTTGTTAATTCCCAGTGCAAAAACCTGGCAAGACCAGTGGCAACAGACCTAGTTCAGTCTGTATGTTGACCCCGACCTGATGGTTTCAAGTCAAAAGATTTTAATCCGAGGTAGTTCAACTGTGGTGTACACTGCTTATATAGCAGGGCATAATAACACTTAACCAGTGTCACATAGTGCCAAAGTAGGAGCATGACTGTATGCTGCCAGTACCTTTAGTACAAATGCTCAAATGGATGTGTCCTTATTGTGACATTAACAAGGCTTAAGCATGTTACATGAGTTAGTCACTTCAGATTACGGAGGGAGGTTGATAAATAATAAGGGAGATCTCAGTTAGTTCTAAATTCGCCTAAAGGTGGTGCTGCCCATCCTGTTCATGGTTGACTGTATGCCCACATCTTGGGGTCACTTTCCATGACCCTCACTTTTTCTCCATAGATTAACATGGGAGTTAGCACATATAAATTTATCTTCTCTATATGTTGTCAAATAAGCATTAAACTTTTATCTTATCACACTTGGTAGTATTTGAAAGATAGCAATATGTACTTCAGGTAGATTAGAAGATGGTAATTCCAAAAATCGTTCTCAGATGCAGGGTGAAACTTTCAGGTTCACTGTAATATAATTGGTTTTGCTGACCCACCTGACCTCAAATGGCATTGGTTGCTAGGTGTCACAAACATGCATCATGGGAACAAAAGGCTTTGTGTTAAGAAATTAAACTAACCCAGATCACACCTATTGACAGCTTTTCTTCCTATAGGACAATTTCTTATTTTCCACCCACACAGTGGGAATGATAATAGTAGTAGTAATAATAATGATAATGGTAATGATAATGATAATAATAATAATAATAATAATAATAATAATAATAATAATAATAATAATAATAATAATAATAATAATAATAATATTAAATGGTACAGCAACAAACTGATTATTTGTGAATAGTTCAAAATAATGTGATGTTACTATACTCATGGAATCACTTTTGTTATGAGTATGTGCTGGCTAATTGCTATTCTGTTGCTGACCTTGTCCACCAGGTGGCGCGTATTGCTGTGCCTGTGCCAATGTACCACTGTTTTGGCATGGTGCTGGCTAGTCTCTCATCAGTTGTTCATGGTGGAGCCTGTATCTATCCGTGCCCCACATTTGAACCTGATGCTACACTCAAGGCCTGTGATCAAGAAAAGTAGGTTGATATATACACTGTCTTATGTGTCCTCAGGCTGCTATGAACTAAGAGCCATCATAAAGGAGCTGTTCTTGAGGTTTGATGGTTATGACAATAAGACTTGCTGATCCTGTTTAACAGTAATGGGAAACAATTTGACAGATATGCTACAGAAACCCTCCCAAACCTGAGAAGAAAGAAAACTACTTTCTCTTTGAGAAGAAGAATTAAGGTTTTCTAGGAGTAGCCTGTGCTAATGTACCACTGTTTTGGCATGGTGCTAGCTAGTCTCTCATCAGTTTTTCATGGTGGAGACTGTATCTATCTGTGCCCCTCATTTGAACCTGATGCTACACTCAAAGCCTGTGACCAAGAAAAGTAGGTTGATATATACATAGTCTTGTGTGTCCTCAGGCTGCTAGAAATTAAGAGCCATTATAAAAGAGCTGATCTTGAGGTGTGATGGTTGAACCTGAGAAGAAAGAAATCTACTTTCTCTTTGAGACAAAGGGTTAAGGTTTTCTAGGAGCCAGTCTTATCTGCCTAATCAGCATATGACACAAAGCATGTAACATCAAAGTTTCTTCATCTACCCTAAGTTTGCCTGGAAATCCAGGGTGCAGACTTACTACTATTTTTAGGGACTGCAACCATCATGGAGTTGCAAATTATGGATGTATACATGCTAAGAGATAAAAATGACATTCTTCAAGATTTTATGCAAATATATGTGACTCGCGAAAGGATAAATTTTTATGGCACTTCTAAGTTTAAAGCCCTTTGCCCTGCCCCCTTCAAGAGTATTTGCTTCCAAACAATGGACCACAAGCTCTTTTTCTTATCTATTTCAGATGCACCTCTTTATATGGTACACCCACCATGTACATAGATATGTTGAATCATCCAAATTTCCCTAGGTATGACTACAGCAGTCTTTATACTGGTGAGAATGTCTTTTTTTTTTCTGTGTTTGTTTCTTTGTGTCTTTCTTTCTTCCTTTTTATTTTTCTCTATTTCTTTCTTTCTTTCTTTCTGTGTCTCTTCCTTCCTTTCTTCCTACCATAATCATCTGCTTAATTCTGACATGCTGAGATGCTGGGACTTACTTGGCCCAATGTTACCACTGGTAAGCTGTGTGGGCTTAGTCATACAAACACAAGTAGGGCCATAACAAGGGTTTAGGTGTAAGGGGAGAAAGTCTCGTTGCAACTTATGGACATTCACTGTTTTACCTCTGTTTTATATCTTACTGAAAGGGTTGCAGGGATGCATAAATTATGGTAAAAATGTTGCTATTTTAATAAAAGTTGCAACTTTGCAGCAAAACGTAGCAAGTAGTTCTAAAGACAAATAAATATGTCATTGTTGCAGATTTGTGAACAATGTAACAAGCAGCACCAACAAAGTCAAGCAAACTAGGGGCATGTGGAGCCAGTAGATCGCACTTCTCACAGGTTGATTTTTGCGTATGTGGAGCCAGTAGATCGCACTTCTCACAGGTTGATTTTTGCGTATAGGTCACTTGCTGCCTCCTGTTTTGTGTGTTGACAAGTTGAAGTTCTTGACTTTGTCCCAGTCACGTACAAACAGTATCGATCCAGCATACACACAATATGCATTATTTCAGCTGACATTCAGTATGGATCCAGCATACAAACAGTATGGACCCAGCATACATACAGTATGGACCCAGCATACATACAGTATGGACCCAGCATACTTGCAGTATGGACCCAGCATACATGCAGTATGGACCCAGCATACATACAGTATGCATCCAGCACACATATAGTATGGACCCAGCATACATTCAGTATAAACCCAGCATACTTTCAGTATGGATGCAGCATACATTCCGTATGGATCCAGCATAAATTCAGTTTGCACCCAGCATACACTCAGTATACATTCAGTATGGATCCAGCATAAATTCAATTTGTGCCCAGCATACACCCAGTATATATACATAAAGTATGGAATCAACATACATTCAGGATAAACCCAGCATACAAGATTACAAGGTAAATACTGACAACAGGCTTTATAAAGCCTCTAGTGTCAGCTCCTATTAATCAAAGTCGAACGGTTGTTGTATATTAGACAGTGCATAATAGGTGGCACGAGCTCCAGTCTTTTTCTTGTGCGCTTATGTCTGGGCTGTACATAACTCTGCTGTCTTTCCACAAAAAGTCTCAACTTCTTTTCAAATTGTTTCACAGTATTATCATTTACAACTTCATCAGGCCACTGGTCATTCACTCTCAATCCAAAAATAATATTTTCTAACTTCTAATTCAGACCTCCACTTAAATATGTTGTACCGATGATCTCTTATTGTAGATTGCTGTAGGGGAAGAAGTCCCTCCGTCACAGTTTTGTCATATATTCCTTTGACTACCTTAAAAGTTTCAATCATGTCACCCCTACACCTTCTATATGCAAGTGTCGATAGATGTAGTTTTCTCAATTGTTCTTCATATGTTAAGTATGAGAAACCAGGCAAGAGCTTTGTAGCCCTTCGTTGTACATTTTCTATAGGTGTGATTTGCTTCTTCATGTGCGGATTCCATATTGCATTGGCATATTTCAGATGGGGTCTCACTAGTGATTTATATAATAATTAAAAATTCTATGCATTTAAGTACTCCATAGTTTGGCATATTATTCCCATCTTAGAATTGTCTTTATTCACTTTACATGACACATGCTTCTCAAATGACAACTTATTATCTATAATAATCACTAGGTCCTTTTCTTCCTCAGATACTTGAAGTGTATGTCCATCTATTGTGAAGGTCCCATTTGGTATATCTTTGTTCCCTTTTCTCATTGCTTTGCATTTATCCCAATGAAAATTTAATAGAGAGTCATCTGTCCATTCTGACATTTTATTTGCATCATTTTGAAGTTTAAGGCAATCAGTTTCTTCAAAAATACTCCCTGAAAATGTTAGTGTCATCTACAAACAGATACATAGCTGAATCTACCAAAGTATTTGCCAATGTATTGATGTATATAACAAAGGGTATTGGTCCTAAAACAGATCCCTGTGGTGTTCCACTTAGCTCTTCATGCTAGTCTGCTGCCGTTCCACTTACCATAACTCTTTGTTTACGCTGTTGTAAGAAGTCTTCGATCCAACCTGTTATAAATTTTTCATACATACATTATGGATCCAGCATATATACAGTATGGATCCGGCATACATTCACTATTGATCCAGCATACATATGGT
>OZ026619.1:21226118-21233618 GCA_964020975.1 Hermodice carunculata | reverse complement strand
CTGAGGACATAAAGTTAAGGACTCAGTCATTGATGTCTTGGAACATGCAACAATGTCCATCACAGGAAACGCACAAATAAGCTATGATTACCTGTGGTGCAAAGTGCCATCTGGTGGATAAGTCAGACACTGAAGTCACCTATTAAGCTTTATGTGTACCCATATACATGTATACCACCAGTAATATTGTATAGAATCGAAATGACTTTTTGAAATATCATACCAGCTGTATGTTGGTCTGTTAATATTTATTACAAGTATATTATAATGTGATAAATCTTCCAATAATACCATACAAGTTAAAAGCCACCTATACAAATGACCTTCTCATTTTCTCAAGTTCAGAATCTACATGAGGACTCATAACTTTGAAATGAAGATGTAGGCACAATATAGCCATGGTACCAGCACAGCATTAGAACCATGGGCCTCTTGTTACTGCATACAATGCAGATATTTTACAATAAATATGTTGATTAAACATCTCATTCTGAATTATGGAGAGTGGACCTCAAGTAGTTGCAGTGTACAGATATGTATATGCTATGTGTGGTAAAAAAATATTAAGAGTACTGGTTGTGAACTTGCTGTCTCTATTGGTCCATGTAATCAGCTGTGATTGGCTATATCTGACAGGCCAAGGTGGTGGACAGTGCTGGACACATAGTGCCAGTGGGTACACCAGGGGAGGCGTGTACCAGGGGCTACATGGTGATGCTGGGATACTGGGACAATGAGGAGAAGACCAGAGAGGTCATTGGACAGGACCGCTGGTACAAAACTGGGTGAGTATATATCCCAGGGTAGCACTGAGTTCATAGGAGATGATCCCTGGTACAAGACCAGATGAGTATACCCAGGGATCAATATAGGTAGGCCATGAGAGAGGACTGCTAGTATAGACAAAGTGAGTGAATCCAGGGATCAATATAGGTAGGTCATGTGAGAGAGGACTGATAGTACAGAGAAAATCATATACAGGGGTCACCATTGGTAGGTTATAAGAGAGGACTGCTAATACAGACGAGTATATCCAGGTATCACTATAGGTAGGTCATGAGAGGACTGCTAGTATAGACAAGACAGGTGTATCCAGGGATCACTATAGGTAGGTCATGAGAGGACTGCTAGTACAGTCAAGATGAGTGTATCCAGGGATCACTAGAGCAGAGTACATGCTAGGATTTTAAAATTAGTAGCCAAAATTTCAATTTTTCTAGGAAAGACCTACACAGACTTGAAATCTGTTAAATTTCTGCATGCAAATAAAGACTTTTTGGGGGAATTGTAGTAGCCATTAGCTACTTTTACTAGGACTGCTGGTATAGACAAGACGAGTGTATGCTGGGATCACTATGGGTGGGTCATGAGAGAGGACTGCTAGTACAGACAAGACAAGTGTGTCCAGGGCTTACTATAGTACAGTGATCCCTGTCCAGAGAGACTACACCAATGAGAGACCACTTGCAATGAAAGACCATCTTTACAAGATATGATGCTTATTCCTTTTCATGTATGTATGTATGTATGTACGTATGTATGTATGTATATATATATATATATATATATATATGTATAGATTATAGTATACTTTGTTGGCGATATGAAGTATATGGACAAGCACTGGATGCCATATAGCAGAACGAGTAAGCGAAGCGAACGAGTTCTGCTATTTGGTATCCTGTGCGAGTCCATATACTTCATATCGCCAACAAATTATACTATAATTTATTTATCTCTTTTTTGTGTCGATTAAGTTCAAATAACACCATGGTAAATTTATCTAGTGACTTGAAGACAACATAGGCCTAGCAGACGCTGCCTTTTGAACTAGGCCTACATCATTGCCGGTCCAGTTATAGAACTCTTCCGGTTATAGGTACTCCCGGAAGAGTTCTATAACATTGTGCATATAGCACCCTTCCTGTGTTTTGCCAAGGCCTAGCCGATATGGCATATATCAAAGTCTGTTATGGTACTGAAATCGACCCAAACATGAGATAAAATTGATTATAGCATGCTTTGTTGACGATATGAAGTATATCAACGAGCACTGGGTGCCATATAGCAGAATAAGTGAGCGAAGCGAACGAGTTCTGCTTTATGGTATCCAGTGCGAGTTGATTACTTCATATCATCTACAAAGCATGCTATAAAATTTTTATCTCATGTTTGGGTTGATTTGTACATTTCAATACACAAAGCAAAAATAAGAACAACATTTGCAGAAAGTTTTACTCCTCGTCAACAGAATAACCGATGAAACCGGAAGAGTACCGATACCACCGCAAAAGTGCCTATACCACCGGAAGAGTACCGATACCTCATATTGTGGCACTGTAGAATTTAGGCCTATGATACGTTATTTATACAAGCCTGTTATAGTACTAAAATCGACCCAAACATGACATAAATATATATATATATATATATATATATATATATACACATATATATACATATATATACACATATATACACATATATATATACACATATATATACATATATATATATATATATATATATATATATATATATATATATATATATATATATATATATATATATATATATATAATATATATATATATATATAAAATCTGTGGTAAATTGGGGCGTGGGGTTGCCTACTCACAAAAACAACAGATTCTTTGTTTGGTGGTTGGTGATCTTGCATTGCCCCAAAAGGGAACTGTAAACCTAAAATACAATAACATTACAAATAGCAGTGCATTGAACATGATAAAGTGAATGCAATGATGAGTAAATCACAGATAGTGCATTAATTGTAACATGATAGGGTTTTACAATGTGAATAATTTACCTGAATTAAGCACATCTGCCATATGAATCCACCATGTATTAACCTCTTATAAAGCATACTCTACTGCCAAGAGAGATATTCTGCACTCAAGTAATATCATGGTACATGTACCACCTGCAGAGTTGCACCTTACATGTAGTCATTATATACTTATACAATATCCCACCATTGCAGAAAGCTTTAAAGGAAAAAGTGAGTGGGTTATATTAGGATTTGGAGGCAATTTTCTGAATAGTGAAAGCCCCATACAAGGATGTAGAAGCACTCTTTCATTGGGAAATGTAGTAGAAAATCCACAGCTGAACACAGGCTTAAAGCAAGGGTGTGTGCTTTCCCCATTTTTGTTTTGCTCTATAGATTAAGGTCTTGGGTAAACAGCTAGTGGATTTTGACAAGGGAGTAACAATAGGACACCCAAAAATTTCTGGGTAATTTTTTGCAGATGGCATTGTGCTCATGGCCGAGTCTCAAAAAGAATTACAGGTGTGTTAAACATTGTAGGGGAATATGAAAGGTAATGAACATTAGAGTTTAGCCAAGACAAAAGCTAAGTTATGATGCTAGAAAAGAATCCAGATGGCAATAGAAAATAGAGACTTGGGAAATTCCAGATTCCAGAGGGTAGAGAGCATCTGATTAAAATTGGAGAGGTAGATGAATATGAGTATCTTGGAGTACCAGGAATGCTATATGGTTCAGATGTTTTTGTCATGGTATTAAAATTAGGGGGATATCCAGGGTATGGAGAAAGCATAGAATGAAGTGGGACAATGGTTTCTGGGAGCACCACCATGTACAGCAGCAGAAGCAATTTTTGGAGAGTTAGGATGGAATAGCATAAGTGACAGAATGGCCAAAGCCAAGTTGAACTACTGGGGATATTGACAATCAGTAAGCAAGGACTGGTGGTGCAGGAAAATATATGATGAAGCTGTTACAGAACAGACAAGATGGGTCAAAGACATAGATAAGTTAGCAGAAAGGTTATGATGAGGTTGATGATTGGAATATGTATATAGGGAAGGTAGCGACAGTAGGATGGAACAAAGACTGGAGAAAACTAGTGGGGAAAAAAGTACGCTAAGTGCATACAAGGTTTTAGAGAAGCCAAAGAAAAGTTCATGCTTGAATGGAGGGAAGGGATCCAAACTTTTGTTCCGAAGTAGAGCAGGAGTTATCATTGATTAAGAAAAGAGGAGACAGAAATGGACTGCAGGTAGCAATGGTAAGTGTACAGTTTGTTCCCAGGAGGCAGACGAGATGTTAGACCATTGGTTGGTATGATGTGATGCATATACAGAGATGAGGGAAAATATATTTGTGGAACGGCAGAATGAGGGTCATAACTGTGAGAGCTTAGAGGAAGTATGCCACTTAGCCCCTCTGTTTGTTTTTTGTCACTGTGTTGTGTTCTGCAATGTGTTGGTGCCAGAACCACTGACCAGGCCTTGGTCAGTGGTTCTGGCATTAACATAAGACGATAGGCATTTTGGTACTTGAATGAAATCTCTTTTCATGAAGAATTTAAATATGCAATTGTGGTCTTAAATCTAGGCAAATATACAGAAAAATGAGGGACTGGTATGGAATGAGTTAAAATGTAGTGTAAAGGGGCAACTGTACTGGTGGATATACACATTCAGTTATAAATGAAAAACCTCAGAAACTTTATAAATTGCTGATACATACATTTACAGCTATATATACATATAAACTTGTAATGCACTTGCATATATCATGGAATAGTAATTCTTCATATTCTATATACTTTGTGTATACAAGACTACTCAAATAGAAGTGGAATTGCTGCAATGTGTCCTATTTCTACATACAATATTAGCATTCATAGGCCACCCTATATATTCCAGGGCACAGATATGAATTGGTATGCAGGGATCAGTCTACAGATATATCACAACAGTTCACCATCCAAATATCCAGTTGAATGCAGTAATCAAACAATCAGATCCTTGGATTATTTGGATTTATTCTCTACTTTTTGGTGAAAAAGCACCAAAAGGTCAATTGTTACTTTGTAGCATAGAAAGAACATGGCACAGACAATATTTCTATATTTAGGGCAGACAGTCTGACTTGTTTTACCATGCATATGGTTGTCCACCCTTATACATGACACAGCAGACTAGAGCATTTAAAACTGACTTTAAAAAAGCTGTTAATTACCAAGAACGTGGAAAGAAAGGGACAGTCATGACTTAGCACATTTTATGCCTTGTGCCAGCAACAGTTGTTGTAGATACTGTCTTAGGTAACACAATCAATATGCAAGCATGCATGACACAAGGCAAGCACGTATGACACAAGGCAAGCATGCATGACACAAGGCTAGCCCGCATGCCTCAGTCCTTGTAATTGTCCATGATGGCCAGTCGCATGTGCACAACAGAAGCTTCTCATTGGGTGGTTGTTCCCTGACACTTTTGCAGGGATATTTAAGATGAAATTCATTTCAGGAAAACTTCTTGTCACAATCAACATATACCTGAAACTTATCCAATTAAGTTAGTTTTCTGTGGTTCTGCCACTTGGCTTCTCCCACCACCATCCCCATGCACTCTCCTGCCTATTGTAGTCATGTGCTCTGTATTATATTTTATGACCACTAAGTTTAATTAGCATGCTCTTTATCATCCATATATCTGTAAGGCTAGCTAAGTTGGAGGGGTGGTCGGCCCCTTCAACTTTGCCGATCATATGTTAAGTTGTGCTTATTAGTTTCTGCCATTGTAAAGTGTGTGGTGCCATTAATCCCTGGACAAGGCATTCTGAAAACTGGCGTCACCATGCAAGTTTGTATTTCCAATAAAAACACCTGAGCTGATGTATTACAAAATAAAGTGCATATGATGTTCCTTTCTTGATAGGCCTACTTATAAATGTAGGCCACATTACATAAATATAATTAAACTACTTTTACAAACGGAAAGTTGATGCCCAACTTGCATGATTAGGCCTATAAAAAGTGAATCATTGAATCAATTGAGTATAGTAAACCCCACACTTGGGCAGAATGCTTGGTCTTTGTATGTTAAACAAGTTCTGATGTTAATTTACCTGTTACAACTGTCTTTGATGTGTATGGAAGCATCTCTATTATGGCACTTGAAAGTGCTGCTTTGTCTTGCCTATTTTGGCTGGTCCAAAGTCCAATCTCTAAAATGTTGCTGAGGCTGGGAGACTTGTGCTGCCCTATGGTGCCAGAAAGACCAACTAACATCTTCCAGTTTATGGTGCCACACATCAATGCTAAGTGCTCTACCACGCCTCCCATGAGAGACCACAATCTGGTTGACTCATCATAGGAGTCAGAGCCTCCAAGTCTCCTGCGTGTCATGAGCACAGGTACTCGTAGCGAAATAAATTATGCAAATAATGTTTTACAGTTACACTAGTATTTGCATGGCTATTTGTCATGCCTGCCCAACTTGCCAGGCGCCCAACTGAGGGCGCTAGTGGGAAAGGTTTGAAACATTCAGACACTAACCCATCACATCGTGCGCCACAGATCAGTCACCGTTTTGTCATGGTCATGGGTACATTTATCTATCCACAAACTGTTTTCTGCGCGTAATTCATAGTCCTCTGTCATATCCAAATGTCCACTGGGTAAATGGCATGAAATATTCCATGTGTCCGTCACAAACAGTGAAAAAATGGTGACTGATCTGTGGTGCTGGATGTGATGGGTTAGTGTCCGAATTTGAACTTTGTTGTGAATAAATATTTTTGCGGAGCCGTGAACTCGGAACAAACATTTGATCGGACTGAAAGTTGGCATACGAACTGAAAAAATTGTATTGGATAAACGTTGTGAATTACATGAAGGTGAGTTAAACAGATCGTGAGTAATAAAAGCAAGCATGAGACAAGGGAGTGTGACACAGATTAGCAATGTTTCAAACCTTTCCCACTAGCGCCCTCTGTTGGGTGCCCAGCAAGTCGGGGAGGCATGGCAAATAGCCATACAAACACTAGTATAATTGTAACACATTATTTGCATAATTTATTTCACTACGAGTGCCTGTGGTAATGAGAGATGACTGCTGGTACAAGAGTGGGACAGAGAGCTTTGAATAAACCCGGTTTGTTAGCTTTTACACCTAGGGGGTACACATGATGGTGATTTCAGTGCTGCACAAAAGTGTAACTAGAGTGAAGCAAATGTTGACTCTATTCAAACTTCGTCATTTTCTTGATTGCTCCCAGTGATTTAACCAAAACATGAATACATATATGTTTCAGAGACCAGGCAATAATGACAGAAGATGGCTATCTCAAGATTGTGGGTCGTATCAAAGATATCATCATTCGTGGGGGAGAGAATATATACCCAGTGGAAATAGAGCAGTTTCTTTACCAGCATCCCAAGATTGCTGATGCCCAGGTAAGTGAAGTACTCACATATGTACATGTCTGTCACACATTCAAATGGCAGCTTGTCAGTAAAATATGCCCACAGTTTCTCTGCCAGAAAATGGTTTTAAAATGCAGATGTACAAAATGTATGTTAACATGTACATGTAGCTGACATTGATATACAGTGTTTACCTCAGCTGACAAGTCAGCTAATAGGTAAAAGTATGGTCCATCGTTTGTACACAATTCATATTTTTACTTCTTCCCCAAAACAGCCAGATTCCCTTGAAACTTGG